>CATIWQ010167306.1:0-27764 GCA_949673415.1 Euphorbia schlechtendalii | reverse complement strand
GAAATATGCATTATGACACATAGACATATCATAAACTTCGAAATAGAAAGTATAAGTAGAAAGTAAAGCAAAGTTGTAAGTTATGCAAGTGAAAGCTAAAGTTGATCAAACCGTATCCATTCTTTAATAGGAGTTGTCAATTCTCGCAATTCCTGCGTCTACTTTGAATTCAGTCTCGGCTCGTACAGAACCTCCCAAGGATGCTATTCTTTACGAATATCGAATAAACGAATATTGAAGAATGAAAACTTTTATTGATAAGTGATTTGCAAGTACACTTATACAGCAATCGCTCAGGAATATGGAGAAATCTAGTGATCAAAATAAGGATTCGAATCACTTAAACATTTTCTCGCTAACACTTAAGAACGTAGCTAATCTATCTATACACACACTATATGTGACTCTTTATTTGCACTCTAATGCTGCACACATCTAATACCATGAAATTGTGATGGAATGGAGCCCTATTCATAGAGTTTGAAGGGTTGCGTCTATCCAAATGAAGGGTTGTGTCCATTGGTGAAAGATTGCATCTCTTGATTATGATTGGTTGAGAAGCTTTGATATAATCCACAATGGATAAGCACCTTTTCATGACTGGTTGACTCCTGCTAGGCATCTGTTCATTGGTAGTTGATGAAGGTTGATGACGGTTGATCATGCTTATCTAGCAATTGTTAGTTAAGAAGATAATACCAGAAAACCGTTCAAGTCACGACCACGATACACAAGTTGAGATCGTGAATCTTTGATTGGCAGACTTTTTTTTCTGAAGTAAACAAGTCATGACCGTGAATGATTGTCGCGACTGTGAATTGATTTTTACTCAGAAATCTTCTTGTAATTTCACCGATCTTTGACAGCTTCGATCCTAAGCCAAATCTTTAAGTTCCACGCATCTTTTTGTACCTTTTTCACTCTTTTTTCATAGAATTCCACTTTAGCTCATTTTACTCCCAAGATTTACCTAGTATCTACATTTGCATAAAAAAACAACTACATACCACATGAAATCTTTTATATGAAGTATAAAATGACTAAAACTATCATGTTTAATGTATAAAATTAATGTGATAATAAGTGTAATTACATACTTATCACCGAACTAGGATAAATTTAAGGTGTACTCTTTCCTTAATCTGCTTTGTTACCTTTATAGTATTTGCTCAATTTATCATTCTCTCTATTTTACTATATATGCTTTAAAACCAATCCAACCTGAATAGTTTACTCCCTCACCAAAGCTCATAGGGCATCTTTTCAAGAATTAGGTAAATTAAAACCCGATTCAAGATATAATAGGTTGTGTTAAGAAATTCTCCCAAAAAGTACTTTTGTAGATTGTTATAATTCAACATGGGTCGAGCCATTTCCACTGTGGTTCTTTTCTTCCTTTCTACAACCCCATTTTGTTGAGGAGTATAAGGAGCAAAAAAATTATTGTTAATGCATGCATTGAACAAATTCTTTGAATTGAAAGTTCTCGAATTCACGTCTATGATCACTTTGAATTCTACTGATTTTAGCTACTAGTTTATTCATTATCCTAATACTAAGTTTGACAAAAGACTCAAAGGTTTCATCTTTGCTACTCAGCAAGACTACCCAAGTGAATCTTGTGAATTCATCCACAACCACCAATGAGAATATTTTTCCAGCCCTGCTCATAGGTTGAATAAAACCAAATAGATCTAGGTGGATGAGCTCCAATGGTCTCTTAGTAACCACGTTGTTTATAGACCTAAATTACTTTTGAACTTGCTTACCAATCTTGCAAGCTGAGCAAACTATATCTTTCTCAAAGCTAATACTGGGTAAACCCACAACTAGTTATTTTTTGGCTAGTTTGGATAGAATGTTCATATTTATATGACCCAACCTTCTATGTCATAACCACAAATTATCCTTCTTAGATACAAGACAAACGTTAGTAGACCCAAGGGATAAATCAATAATATACACATTATTAATTCTAGGAGCAAAGAGTATAGTTGATTCAGTCTTACAGTTAATAACTGAGCAGCATTTTGAGTCGAATATAACCTTCTACTTTTGTCACAAAGCTAGGCTATACTGAGCAAGTTGAATTTAAGCCCTTTGACCACAGACACCTCTTTAATTGAAGGAGAAACACTGACAATGCCACATCCAACAATCTTCCCTTTTTTGTTATCTCCGAGACTGATACTTCCATTTCTTTTACGCTCCAATGAGATGAATTAGCTTTCATTTCCTGTCTTATGACTAGAGCATCCATTATCCAAATACCATATTCTAGCGTCATCAATGGATCTTAGGCTCACATGTAAAACAATTATGTTTTCTTAGGTACCCATGCTTTTATGCTTCGTCTTCCCTTATTATTAGTGCTTAGATTAGTATAGTCATACTCATCATAGTAACCATTTTTATGCCTACACATTACCATGGCATGTCTAGCTTTGCCAAAAAAGACACAAGCGCTTTTGCTTTGGGCTGGCTCACTTTCTTCTTTTTAGAGGAATTCTTCCTCTTAGAATTTTGAGTTTGGTTACTCAAAGATGGACTGTTGGCTGGAGGAGGAACCCGTTTCTCCTTTAAAGCTGTTATCTTAGTAGTCAACTCATCTAATTGCTTAATGAGCATGCTATTTTGACATTCATGATATTCAACTTTTTCTTGATGAAGGTGGATATTAAGAGATAAGGTTGTAATTATGTCTTCCTGATCTTTGCTTCTCCTCACTAGCTCTTTAATGTTTTTGCCAGACTTATTAGTCAACTTCATTACATCAAAGAGTACTTGGGCAAACTCTCTAATTGATAAAGGGATTTCTGGATGTACCTCAATTTGTTGATTCTTCCCTTTGTTGCGTTTAGCTTCACAGTCAGCAACGATGAGTTTCTCTTGGAAGCATATAATGAGTTCTCGCCCCCTTTCATTCTCCATCACCATTAACCATAGGTTGGTGGAACTAGTTGCTTCTTCAACAGATGATGAAAACTCTTCTGAATCACTCCAGGTGGCTAGAAAATGCCTCATTTTTCTTGGTGAACCTCTTCTTAAATCTATCTTTTCTGGATTTAGGATAAGATGACTGGATATGGACCTTCACACCATAGCTAAAGCATTTTATGTCTTTGTTGTGCTCCTTCTTTGATGCTTCCTCAACTCCGCACTGGTGTTGAGTTGACTTGGTCTTGCTAGAAAATTTCTTCTTGGGGAATTTCCCATCCTTCTTCATGAAGAGCTTGAATTGCCTCGTTAGAAGTGCCATATGCTCATCCGAATCACTACTAGTGGATTCATCTGATGAGTCAACTTTCAAGATAATGGCTCTTCCCTCTTTCTCCTTGTCTTTACATCTTTTGGAGTTATCATTATATTTTCTTAGGGACATCTCTTGAGTCAGCAAGGTGCCTATCAACTCATCATAGTTGTAGGTCTTAAGATCATGAGCCTCTTTGATCACATTCTTTTTAGCATCCCACTCAATAGTGAGAACTCAAAGAATCTTCTTCACCATATCTTCTTTGGTGAACTCCTTGCCCAATCTCTTAAGTTAATTAATGATATTAATGAACCTAGTTTTCATCGATTGAACTTGCTAGCGTCCATCTGGAACAGCTCATACTCCTTGAGCATGAGGTTGATCTTGGACTCCTTGACTTTATCGGTCCCCTCATAAGTGATCTCTAGCTTTTTCCAGATTTCTTGCATTGTTGCGCAACCTAAGACCTTATTAAACTCTATAAGATCTAGCGCATAATGTAAGTAATTGATGGTTGCACATTCTCTTTTAGAAGCCATAGGTTTGCGTCATCATAATCTTCTGGATCAATTAAGACTCACTCCATTCTGCATGATTGTAAGAATTATAGGGCCAAGCTCAATAGCTAGCCATTCTTTCATGCTTTGTGATTGTATAAAGTTTTTCATGTGATTTTTCCAAAACGTATAATGTTGGTCATCAAATAGTGGAGTTCTGGTTACAATCGTTCCTTCTTTAAGGAGTGTAGTCTGCCCAAAGCCAGAAGAGAAGTTATTATAAACCATAAGGATCTTTAACTCAAAGAGGGTGAGTCTTAAAGTTGAGCACTTGTTTTGATACCACTTATTGGTCTGAAATAGCTTAAATAACATAACAGAGGGGGGGGGTGTGAATGCAATTACTTTGTTCTTTTTAAAGTTTATAAGATTCTTTTCTAAGTTCCATTTTTAAATGCTTGCTAAGTAACTCTATGTTGAGTGTAGGACTAAAAACTAAAAACTACTCAGCTTCACTAACTTAGTTTATCTTCAATATGTGTTGCGTACTTTACTTAGCTTGGATTTCTTTCAAGCTAAACTTATAAAAAAGAGAGAATGATGAATGAGCAAGATGCTATAAAGATAGACGATAAATATTAAAACTTCAACACTTGAAATTTTATCCTAGTTCGCACCCGAGCCTACCTCTAGTCCTAGATTCCTTTTCAAGCTTTAATTCACTAGTGTTTCTTTCCTTCCTTAGGTGAAGAAGCCTTTACAGTGAGTAGAAGTGATTATAGAAAGTACCTTTCTTTCTTACTACCTCTCAAACACAATTAAGGTACCCTTCCTAAACTGTCACTCATATTTGAATAAGAAATATCAAACTAAGGATTTCAACTTATAAAAATCATTGAATCCTTTTGCAATGTTAAATTTAAGATTGATTTTCTCTATTACAAAATGATTGATCGATTTGTGTTTGCTTAGAATGCTTGATTTGGAATTTCCAAATTCTAGGAATATTTTGACAGTATTTCAGCTCTTAAGAAATTCGAGGTGATTCACCAAGTTTGAACATATGCTTCAGTCTTTTATTTATACTTGGAAGATTTGAAAGTAGTCATTGTAAACTTCTCATTTTGACTTGATCTTCAATTTCTGTTCTCTTCATGGCTTCCGAATTTGTTCATTTGAAACAAATTCCAAGACGTTTAGAGATAGAGATTTTGAACGTTGAAGCGTGAGATTAATAGTTAACCTTGATGGGTCAAAAACTCATTTCCTTCAAGCAATTCCATTCTGATAGAGAGGCGCGTGAGATGCAACGTATAAGCTTATGATTTTTCTGGTTGCTGACATTGTAGAGTTGTGCGGAGATACTAAGAAACTGCGCATGTCAGAAGATACCATCGATTTTAGCGAGAAATCTCCAACATTTCGTATGGACACCTTTTTGTTGTGAGGACCACTTAAGTATCTTCTTTAATTTTAGCTCTTTTTCTCCTAAAAAGCATCGAAGTTATATTCCGTCTCTCATAGCCATCGTTAAAGGCATATGTGTCATTTTATTCTATAAGTGTAAAAAAAACTTAACTTTTTACAAAATAAAAGCTACTCAGCTTCACTGACTTCATATCTTATAAACTGTCTAATACTCAACTTTACACAGGTTTTCTTACTCTAAGCCATAATTGAATTAAAACTCAGTAAACTTATTTGTTTTCCCTTAAACAAACTCAAGTAAACTTGTTTAACTAAGAGTCAACTTAGTACTTAATTAATTTCACTATCCTAGAAAGTTTGTTATTCCAAAACATTTTAAGTATTGTGAAGTACTATTAACTTGGGTTTAACATTTAAGCTTATCAAAAAATGCCACATAGCAAGTGCTCCATATGGCAAGATTGAAGCAGATTCAAGTTAAAAACTTGGTAAGAAAATCTTTCAATGGTTTTATCTCGCACATCAAACGACTAGAAAACTATCTCACAATAGATTCAAAGTTGTCTTAAATGGAAAGATTTTGAAGACTGTACGAGAAGATATATTGAGAGATTAAACGAGTTGAAGGATAAGTTTGCAACGGCTACCTCAGCAACATCTATAAATAGAAGACTGAAGGCATCATTCAAACTTGGTGAATACACTTGGAATTTCTAAAGTACAAAATCTCTGCAAACCAAAAATTCCCATAGAAGTGTAGAACCCAAGTTAATAGTACCTCACAATACTTTAATGTTTTGGAAATAGCAAACTGACTAGGATAATGAAATTAATTGAGTACTAAGTATACTCTTAATTAATGAAGCTGACTTGAGTTTGTTTAAGGGAAAACAACTCAGTTTTGCTAAGTAACTAATTAAGTTATGGCTTAGAGTAGGAAAAGCTGAGTCAGTGCTAAGTACTACGTAGTTTAGAAGCATATCAACTCAACTGTGCTGAGTTAGCTTTTATTTATTAAAAGTTATTTTTTTTTGACATGTAAGGGATTGAATGATATGCATGCTACTAACGAATTCTGTGAGAGACGGAATATTCCTTAATTATTTTTTAGGATAAAGAGCATTGAAATTAAGGAAGATTTCTAGTGGTCCTCACAAGACAAAAGGTGTCAGTACGGAATGTTGGAATTCTCTCACTATAGTCTAAGATAAAAGGAATTTCTGACATGCACCGTTTTCTAGTGTCTCTGCATGACTCTGCTAACGTTAGCAATTCAATTAATCTGAAGATTCCATGTTGCATTCTCGTGCACCTTTCTCAACCGAATTTCTTAAAGATAAATGAGATTTTATCAACGAAATTTTAATTCACCTCAACTTTCAAATTTCTATCTCTAAACGTCCTGGAATCTATCTCCCACGAGAAGATTCAAAAGATATGAAGAGAAGAAAAATTGAAGATCAACGACCTCGATAAGTTTGCAAAGACTATTTCACAAAAGCTTCAAGTATAAATAGAAGACTCAAGCAGATGTTCAAACTTGGTGAATCACCTTGAATTTCTTTAAGAGCTCAAACTTTGCGAAATTACTCCCAGCTTCAAGAAATTCCAAAGTCATGCAATCAGCAAACTTCGAATTCCAAATCTGTTTGTAATAGAAAGAATTACCTAGATTTAACATTGTAAGGATTCAACGTTTCTATAAGTTGAATTCAGTTCGAAATTTTTTATTCGAAATCTGAGTGTTAGTTGGGGAACGGTACCCAAACTAAGTTGAGCGGTAGTTAGAGAGGAAGATTCTTTTTGTAAAACTGTGTCTACCCACTGTAAAGGTTGCTCCGCCTAAGTAAGGAATGAAAACTAGTGGATTAAAGCTCGAAAAAGGTATTCGAGGACTAGAGGTAGGCTCGGGGCTGAACTAGGTAAAATTCAGGTGTTGAAGTTCTAACTTGCACTTTTAGCTTTTACCGTGTCTTGCTCAATCATCATCTCATCTCTATTTATCATTTTGCTTGAAAAATTAATCCTAAGTTGAGTCAAGTACTCAGCAACAGATTGAAGATAAATGTGCCAGTGATGCTGAGAAATTTATACAGTTTTTATATCATAACTCAGCATGCATATAAAAACTTAACTTGGCGAAATGGAATTTTACAAATCTTAAAAAGTAACGAACATTCGCATTCGCCCCCCTCTACGCTTGTTTAGAAGTTGTCTAAGGACCAACAAGAAGAACTTCTCCAAGTCCATACTCTGTTCTTCTAAAAAATAGTGTAGATCATTGAAAGCTTACTATATCTTATTTGTAAAAGGATAAAAAAACTTTTTATAGGTTTTTTATTTAATCTTTTCTTTAAATACTCCGAGTGATAGAAGTTGATGAGGGTACTCAACTGTTTAAGGGTTAGATTTCTTGAATGATACTCATTGTATATCTACCCATCGTGAAGACTACTCTGCCTAGTTAAAGGAAGGTAACTATAGTGTATCAAAGCTCGAAGAGGATATACGGGAACTGGATGTAGGCTAGAGTTTGAACATGTATAAATTGTTGTGTTTGCTTTCTTAACTCTAATCTCTTTTATTTTACTTAGCAAGTATTTTACTAAGCATGCATCATTCTTATATTTGTGTATTTTGCTACTAAGTATTAAATTAGTCAGTATTGCTGATTTATCTCACTCAGTATTTGTTTCGCAGACTAAGACTTAGCTTAGTTTGCGTTTTGTTGTGACATATACCTTCGAAATTATTCATTATTTAAAAGTGTCTCAGTTTAACTTAGCTATAATTTTAAAAAGCTAAATATTACCTAGAAACTTGTTTAAGACATTTACCCCTCTGTCTAGATCTTGTAAAAACTAATCGGGACCAACAGATATGATAAACACAATAATGCATATGCATTTATTTATTAAAATATATAATCATTGTTTTGTCATAATGATAATTAACAATATATATCATTTTGATCCATGTGTTTATAGAACTTTAAACTAGAATTTTAATGAGTTGTTTTAAGAAGAACAGGTCAATTGAGTAATTTAATTGATTACATTTGTTTTTGTTCAACGTTGAAAGTTACCTTATGCCTCACACTTAAATTGGATATTGTATTCCCACCAATAATTCATACTCATTTTTTAAGAAATATGGGCCATTTCTGTCAAATATGTTGATTGTGGGGTTTGAACGCTCAACCCCTACACACTTTTTAGATATTCCAAGGGTGGTGGCTATTAGCTAGACAAAGTCTAGTGATTAAACTTATTTAATAATTATTTACTTACTCAAATAAACATTACAAGTAAAAAAAAGTACACAAATTTATTTTCCATACTCATAAACTTGAATATTGTTGTTCTGGCTAGCATCAACTTCTGGTAAGGGAAACCAACTTTGAATGAGTTTGTGGTCCTTAAACATTAAAAAAGTAGGGGCATCTAATGGTATCTTTCATGTCATGTTAAGGGAAATTATCCAAGTGTACACAACCTGCATGTTTTTTCATAAAGAAATAGATAACTATTATCATGTGAGAAAGAATTAATGTGCGAAAAGAATTGAGCCTTAAAGGGTATAAGAGATCAGGTACCAATTGTATACGTTGGTTCTAATAACTCTTTTTGTAGAAACATGCTTTGGAAAGATCCTTGGATTGAATTCTGAAGTGGGTTAACAGATTGACTGACAAACATCTCTTTAGGAAACAAATTTGGGCTTGTGAACTTTTTGCTAAATATTTTACAGCACACTTATTTTCTTATTAATATAGTCTCATTAAGATAATTATGCCATGGGGATTTTCATAGGCAACATTCATCAATCATTCTTATAGATATATTTAACAAATTTAAATATTAATCTCGTAACACATGCTGTTGGAAAAATATTAAAATTATTTCAAAAGAATATTTTTGATACTATTAAATAGTTTTATTGAGAGAATTGTTTTTACTAGTATATAATATAACTATATGTTGAATAAGTTATATTATTATGATATTATTGTTTATGTATACAAGTATATAGAACTGTTTGAAATGGAAGTAATTTAAAAATGTTTAATAATACTTTAATGGTAAACATTTTTGTTTGACAACAATAATAGCCATTTTAATGTAAGTTTTGTGGCTTTCATTTAAAATTAAATCAGTTATGCTATTTTTTTTATGAGTTTGCCGTTTGGATTTTTAATGGCTTTAATGGCAGAGTGATTAATTTGAATATTTTTTTGATGGCTCAAATGACCATTGTTTTATTCTATATACATGGTTGTATTCTTTGAGTTTAAATACAGATCATAAGCAACTTTTGCTTTCTAATTTTGGTAGTTCTTTACTATATATACTAAGAGAAAAACATTTTGTCCCCACTATTTTTTCTTGCTGATTTTCTGGGTATGTTATTGCATCTATGTTCATGTTATCACTTTCAAATCGAGAGTGAAAGAGTTGTTTAATCCTAGAAGGAACTTCATGTATCCTTTAAGGAGAGTGTCGTTTCACATGACTCGGCTTATCTGTGTTTAAGTTTCTTTAACTTGTTTTGCTATTCATATTATTTTGTATTTTTACATATATTCTATTGATATATGTATATGTTTTGGTTGAAGGTTGGACCGGGAAATTCCATAAAGCGAATTTCTCAATTTGGTTGGCACCTCCAAATCCGAGAGAGAAAATCGGGACTGAAGATATTTTATAATTATTTTAATTTTGCCGCTGTTTTTTACAGCAATCTTAAAGGATAATTTTGTAGTTCATGTCATAATAAAGTTTATTATTTGAATGATAGATTTTATAAGTGCAATAGAAATAATGGTTCTTGTTCCAATTGATGGGCTGTGATCCTGGTGTAAAGTGAGAGTAGTACAAACTCTATTATATGTGGAAGATG
This sequence comes from Euphorbia schlechtendalii, assembly GCA_949673415.1. NCBI lineage: Eukaryota > Viridiplantae > Streptophyta > Magnoliopsida > Malpighiales > Euphorbiaceae > Euphorbia > Euphorbia schlechtendalii. Next base: position 17,687 of record CATIWQ010167306.1, on the reverse strand, counting down.
CTATCTTCATAATTAAATATTTAAAAATGTGGGAGTATTGTAATAAGGTTCAAAAACCTTGATTTGTATGTTTATAGTTTGTGATGAGCATATATAATGTTGTATATATATCGTGTGCTTAATGTGATTTGTGGAATGAGAATGATAAGGATGAATGATGGTGTCTTTAAACACTTTGTATATATATATATATTCTTGCAAGTAGAATTACCATATGAGTTAGAAGATATTTTTTCCTTATAATACAAAATTTGAAAGTGTGGGGGGTTCAATGAAGTTCTAATTTCTATTTTTGGAAAATGAAGAACTTTCTACTGTACGTCATTGTTTTTTTAAGCTTGATAGTAATTTTTATTTTTTATTCAAAGCTCCTTATTTTTACACAAGTAAGAATATACAGTTTTTCTTTTATATGAGAAAAAAAAAGAATAATTATTTATATTTTCTTAAAGTAGAGAAAATATATATTTTTGGATACACATATTTATTCCGAGTTTTCAACAACTATATTTTATCTATCAATATATAGTATATTTATTATATGTGTGTTGAAAATATTATTTATTATAGTAATAAATTTTAGGGTAAATTTAAAAAAAGTGTCATGTGATTTGAGCCATTTTCAAAAAGAGGTCTGTGTTTTTACGGGTCTCAAAAGGGGACTTAAGAAATTTTATCGTTATAAAAAACGGGGTTGACCCCGTCAAATATGCTACATGGCCAGGGATAGAATGGGGAATTCAGTTTTGTGGCTCACTATAAAAGCCACTTTTTTTATAGACAAAAAAAACTTCCCCCAAATCCCAAATCGATCGTTGATGAACATAATTTTTCCCCCTTAATTTCTCCCTAATTTGCTCAATCTGATCATAATATCATCTTAATTTCTTCTCAATTTCATGCGAAATCCCTTCTTCTCTGTTATTCTAAGTGTTTAAGTTCGAAAATTTACAGATTTCACGAAACCCTAAACATGAGTTCATCCTCACAGTCGATCAACAAAAGATGGAATGTTATTGTGGTATTGAATATCCTTTACGCACTGCTTGGACAACTGATAATTGAGATTTTTTGGTTATGGAAGATATGATCAAAAGGCCGTGTGTAATTTCTTCGATTGGTATGACCTGCCCTTGGGTGAAAGAGGAAACAAGGTATTGAATCAAATTGCACGAAAATTGAAGATTTGTGAAGCTAAATTAGCTTTCAGTGAAGAGAAGGTTAAGATTATGGAGGTGGAGTTACTTAGTGCCATGGATTTAGACATGAAGAAAGAGGAAGAAATAGTGAAGTTGAAGATTGATTTGGAAGCACAAAGAAAGTAGAATAAAAAGGCTCTGATGATGATGTTAATTATTGTCATTATGTTTTTGTACATGTTTAGTAGTAAATTAAGTAGGAATTTAGGTGAGATATGAAACTGTGTTTGGCATGAAAATGTGTTATCATCAGTTGGTAATTTAGTACAATTCAATGTTATCTTTTGTTTAGTTGAATAATTAAAATTATGCTTTGATGTAAGTTTGGATTTGAGTTGGGATTCATGTGAGTTTGGATTTAGTATAATTTTGTTGTAAACCGTTGGTTAACTGAAATTGTGAAATGAAATTGTAAGTTTTTGGATGGCAATTAGATTTGGATTTTTGAGTAAAGATAGAATTGGATTTGAGTAAAGATAGAATTGCAGTAAATGAATTTGCACTAATTGAAATTGCAGTATTTAAATTTGCAGTAATTGAAATTGCATGTTTGAATAAAACAATATTCTCTCAGATAGATAACAAACATGAAAATGGCTATATGTTAGACCATAAATAGGCAAAATGGCAATTTTCTGCCACAAAAATAAAAAACCCCTAAAGACAAAACTTAGTTGGCATTGTCAAAGCCTTTACACCAAAAAAATACCTAGATTCCTAGGGACATAACACACATGGCACTCGTATAGCATTTACAGCAACAAAAAATCCTAAGCCAAAACAAAGTTGACATTGTCAAAGCCTTTTATAGTAAAAAAAACCTACATTCCTAAGGCCATAATAGAAATGGCACTAGTATATCATTTACAACCACAAAAATCCAAAACCCAAAATGCATGTGACATTGTTATAACATTTACAGCCACATAATCAAAATATTGAAAGCCAAATCATGTATAGATTGGCATAGTTTTATCATTTACACATAAGTGCCAAAATTGTAAAATCCAATCATGAAACTATTTTGCAGTCCTTGGCCTGAGGTTGCCCATCCTCATTGCCATTTCTTCCAAATTAGTTGCTCTTGTTGGATTCCTATAATCAGCAGTACAAGAAGATCCAACACTAACAGGTTGCCATTTTCTTTTGGATGCAGTGGAAAGTGTATCAGATGCAAAATTTCCAATACGAGGAGGCTTGAGAGGCCTTTTTGCATTATTGCAATAGTCTACCTTGATGCAGCTCTAGTAGTGGTGGATATAGTTGCAGAAGTAGGATTTGATGTAGCACTTTTCCTTGATGCAGCTCTAGTAGTTGTGGATGAAGTTGCAGCAGTAGGAATTGATGCAGCTCTAGCAGGTTTCCTTGTCCTTGAACTTGTATCAAACTGCAAAAAATTGCCAGCAGAAAAAATGAATAAAAGTAAACTGCCAAAATCCAAAAAATGAACTGCCATAGCCAAAATCCAAAAAATGCAAGTGCCATAGGAAAAAGTACATGCCACTTTCATAGCCAAAATCTAAAAAATGCAACTACCATAAGAAAAAGTACATGTTATTGCCATAGCCAAAATCCAAAAATGCAACTGCCATATGAAAAAAATACATGCCACAACCAAAATCCAAAAACATGCCAATGCCAAAATCCAAAATAATGCCACAGCCATGGGCATAAACACATGCCACTGCCAAAATCCAAAAACATGCCAATGTAAAAATTCAAAAAACATGTCACATGCCAATACCCAAAAAATGCCAAAAAATTGCCAACTTCCAAAATACATGCCAATACCTAAAAATTACCAAATGCCAAAAACACATGCCAATAGATGCCACAACTAAAAAACATGCCAACTAGCAAAAAATTGCCATAACTTGTCACAACTTAAAAAAATGCCACCTGACATTACCTCTTGCTCCACTGAAGCTTCTGGCTTTTTTTTATCTTTCTTGTTCCTGCACTTGGCATCCAAAATGTAATTCAAATCACAATCAGAACTATACTATACTTAAACTATACTATATTCCGAAAGCATAAATTATTACTTACACTTTCAGCAACCCTTTTTTCAACTTGCTTTCTCTTTCAAGCTAGCCATGCTATCTGTCCAATCATATAAGTAATGCATCTCCTTGCATTATGTCCTGGTTATTTACATTTGCCATAAAGAACAATGCCACCAGCCCTTGAGCTTTATAAGGTATTCCTAGCCTTGTCAGGTCTTCTAACCCTCTTTTTTCAAGGCTTGCCTACTAGCTTCTTCACTATCCAAGGATGGATGTCAGCATGTTTAGTTCTTTCCCATTCATCTTGTGATGGCACTAGCTTGTACCTGTGATAATAAACAAATCAATGTCAACCACAACCAAAATACATGTAATTGGTAAAATAAATTGAAGGTCCATACCTGTGGCTGTACACTGCTATGAATGTTGATTTTGAGAAGTATTTGTCAACATACTTCTCTAGCAGTTCCTTATTAGCACTAATAGCAGCTACACCATGTTTGCAAGGAATTCCAGTGAGTTGCTACATTCCGTAAGTACAAGTTTGTGCAGAAATGTCAACATCTACTTGGCTGTTTCCAAAAATCACTTCATAACACTTATCGCTTGTAGGAGTGTAGAAGTAGTTCCTGCTATGGACTTTGATCTCCTCCAACTCATCTTGAATGCAAGGAAAAATAGGACCCTTGTGCTTAATCATCCTTGTCAGCTACACATACTGCCTTTTCATAAGTTTTTTCCTAATGTATTCAAACATTGCCAAGATGGGCATGTCTCTAGCTTTGATGATCCACTGATTGAAAGATTCGCATGTATTATTCTGTACATCAACACACTTTGTATTAGGGGAGAAGTGGCATCTGGCCCGTGTGTTTGGATCATGATTTATGAACCATGCATAAACATTCTTGTCAAACTCTTCTAGTGACTTCATTCTTGATAAAAAAAATTTCTTGCTTCCAAATGTTACTGCCCCCCATAGATGGTTCCTGTAGACTTCACTCTTGAACAACTTTTTCATATTTTCATATTTGTGCTTCACATAGAACCTGTGTTCCATTCTAGGTTCTAGCTCTTTTAGAGCCTCAACTAATCCCTACACAAATGTGATAGTATGCAATGTCTAAGAATGGCTAAAAAATTCAATTAGCCCCAACCAAAACTCACAACTTCAGAAAAATGAACGACTTCAAAAAAAGTCACAACTTCAGAAAGTTACTTAAACACAGTTAGCAATAGATAAGAAAAATTCACAACTTCAGAAAAATTCACAAAAATTAGAAAGTTACATGCCAATGCGAAACAATACAGTTACTACTAATACCAACTTCAGTAGTTAAACCCAAAATGACAGAGTACATGCCAAATCCAACATAGTTACTGCCACTGTCAAAAAGCCAAACTATATTCTAATACCAATGCCAACTAGCCATTTGCCAACTTCAACACAATTAAACCCAAAACGACAAAGTACATGCCAAATCTAAAATCCGAAACTACATGCCAACCCCAAAATTACTGCCAATGTCAAAATATTTGCCAAAATCAGAATTTACATGCCAATGCCAAAAAGCTAAACTATAAAATCCAAAATCAAGGAGTACATAAAACATTTGAGTAAAGGGTTCCAAAAAATACCTTCTGTTGATCTAACATGAAGACTTAACAAGTTTCACTTGGACTCCCATAGTCTGCAAATAACAATTTCATGAACCACTTCCAGGAAGCTTTGCATTCAGAGTCCACACAAGCCAAAGCAATGGGAAATTAAATCTCATTTCCATCCTTTGTAATAGCACATAATAACTAGCCTCCTAGGTTTGGTTACAGATGGCATCCATCAAGGCACATAAATAGCCTAATTCCAGTGACATATCCTTGCTTCTATGGTGCTAGCCTGACATACATGTACTAAAATATCAATTTTTTCCTTGGTATTGATCTAGTTTGATGAATTAGCTGCAACTCATTTCTTATTTTAAACCAAATGCCAAGACTTTTTATCATATCTGTGTAGTGACTTCTCCTTGTACAAACTTGCTGCTCTTTCTTTAACCCTATAGTAATTCATAGGAAAAATTTCAACTCCTAGATCCCTCGGCACTTTATTAATCATAGCATCCACTTCCCCCTTAGGATTATCTCTCAAATCATCTAGATACTTTTTGGATAAAAATTTGGAATTCACAAGATGATTAGTCATTGAACTAGCATGAGTGTGAGTAGCCTTGAATGTCTTAATCTGAAATGTACTTGTGCCTTGAAATTGAAATGCACGAATTCTAAATCCACACTTTTCCATGCATTCAACACATATCACTTTCTTGCAAATTTTTGTGAACACATGGGATGTCCCCCTTTCAATTGCCCATCTTCTCAAAGTAATCCGATATTGTTCTAGCCCAGTGAACAACATTCTAGTGCATAACTCACCAGTGACCTCTTTATAGTGAATAGATCTTGATTGACCTTCATTACTTGAGCCTTGAGGACTGTATAGCTCATTCTCCATGCCAATACCTGGTTCATTGAACTCATTCATGTCTTCATCATTCAAATCTGCACCTAAATCTTCTTTGCCTAATTCTTCCTCCACATTCACATTTTCATGTTCAAAGGATTCAGAAGGTTCTTCACCATCTAACTCTACCTCCAAATCAGACCACTCAATATCTCCATCACTGATGGCACTAAATACCTCATCAATAGAGTGAAACCCAAATCCATCTCCAAAGCTAGTGTCCTCATCACCATTGTCCTTTTCAACATCTACATCAGCTTCCACTTCAATGTCTTCTTCAACATCCACTTCCAAATCCTCTTCAACATTCACTTCTAAATCATCTTCAACATTCACATTTTCATTAGCATTGCTCCCCTACTACTTCATTATCCATATCAACACCCCTAGTTGATTCCCAATTATCATTAGAATTTCTGCATTCTTTCATTTTGTTCTCTACATTAGGCGGAATGGCTTGCAAAGGAGGCTCATTCCCAACAAAATATACATGGTGCTCACTTTCATTTTTATGGAAATCTAACAAATCTGTCAATGCTGGGTCTAATATGATCTCTTCATAAGACCAAGCCTCTGTCATTCCTTTTATCTTATACCACATTCTATATCCATGATTATATCCTAGATCAAGAGCAAGATCTTCCAAATAAAATACCCCAAACAAGTCTATATCAGGAATGAGATAGAGAAAATATTTCAACTTCTTTTATTGGGATAGAGAAAATAAATTGAGTTTTTCTCTATAAAAGTTTTCAATTAAGTTTTCAACAACTTTAAGTGAGAAAAGAAAATGTAATTTCTTTTGGTATGAAAATTACAAGGATGAATGAAAATACATTGTGTTGAGAAACTTCTTTTAGAAGTTTGTGTATCCTTTATGATTACAAAATTCCATTAAAAAAAATAATGGTAAATGAGAAGTCATAACAAGGCTTGTAAAAATATTCGAGAGATACCATGAGCTAATGACAATTATATTGTAGAAATCTGTTGTGCTAAAAAGGTATGATGATAATAATCTTTGGTTAAGTTGAGACAAATTTTATTAATGATTATTTCACTCTTGATTGGGGAATAATATGGATGTCAACTATATAAACTATAACAGAGATTGTTATTTTTAAGTCATATTGAGGCTTAAAAAATATTTTGAAAGATATCATGAATTATGATATTCTATGCAACGAATTTACCACTATTCTAGAATGATATAATGATGTTGATTGAATCTTTGATTCATATGTGAAGAAATTCACTAGTGGTTATGGTTTCACTTTTGGTGATGAATCAATAATTTTGAAACTAACTAAGCAAACTATAATCATAGTTAAATACTTGAGAGTTGGAATACAATGAGACTAAGTGGTGAGAATAATATATAACCTTAGTATATGTTATTTTAGGATTAAAATCAACACATTCAATGTATATATATTGTGATTGTCAAACGACAATATTATTTTCGAGAATAAGACCTTCATGGAAAAAGTATGTGTACACGTTTGAGACATATTGTTGTGAAACAACAACTTAAAGATAGAATTGTGTCCATCGACTATATGAGTCAAGAGTGATTCTAATCAAATCATCTGATTGAGTTTGAGAAATAAATTTTGAAAAAGAATTTATTTATTTCGGAAAAATCAGAGAGTATGAGACTTAAGCCAATATGAAATTAACTAAGATAAGAACCCAACTTATGTGATTAGAGATCCCATGAAGTAAGTTCATATGGGTAATAACAAATCTTTGTTAGTTCTGCTAGCATAATTAAATTATCTCAATTCTAGATATGTGAAAGTGCTGTGTTGCATATTTTGAGATGTTGAGTTATAAGAACTCTTAATGAATTTCATATCTCTTAGAAGTAGTGTATAAAGTGCAATATAAATTTGATGAAATTACCTATATGAATGTGAAGTGAGGTCGCTTCTATGAAATATTAGCAAAATCTACTAGAGCACTTATGAAAGACCAGACAAGCGCACGACCTATTTGCTCAAAACCGCGCTGTCGGAGAGAGCATCTTGGTATAGTGCGATATGGTAAAATCCCTATTCCACAGTAGCGCTTATGTGATTCGTAGAAACTTTATGTTTCACCAAATATTCACTGGATTAAATTTTTTATCTATCAAGTATTGGTTCATAGTCCAAAAGACACTAATGACATGCATTACATGTTAAACCTAAGATATCCATAAAAATAGTTTTATCCAAATTTCTTTTGAAATAAGTGGGAGATTGTTGGAAAAATATTAATTTCAAAAGAATGTTTTTGATACTAGTAAATAATTTTATTGAGAGAATTGTTTTTTCTAATTCATAATATAACTATATGTTGAATAAGTTATGTTATTATGATATTATAGTTTATGTATATAAGTATATAAAACTGTTTGAAATTAAAGTATTTTAATAATCTTTAATAATACTTTAATGGCAAACGTTTTTGCTTGACAACAATAATATTCATTTTAATTTTTTTGGTTCATATAAATGTAAGTTTTATGGCTGTCATTTAAAATTAAATCAGTTATGCTGTTTTTGTTTTTATGAGTTTGCCGTTTGGATTTTTAATAGCTTTAATTGCAGTGTAATTTAATTTGAATATGTTTTTTTATGGCTCAAATGACCATTGTTTTATTCTATATACATGGTTGTATTGTTTGAGATTAAATACAGATCATAAGCAACTTTTGCTTTCTAATTATGGTAGTTCTTTGCTACATATACTAAGAGAAAAACATTTTATCCCCACTATTTTTTCTTCCTGATTTTCTGGATATAATGTTGCATCTCTGTTCCTGTTATCACTTTCAAATCGAGTGTGAATGAGCTGTTTAATCCTGGAAGGAACTATAAATATGCTTTGAGGGCAGCGTCGTTCGACATGACTCAGCTTATCTGTGTTTAAGTTTCTTTAACTTATTTTGCTATTCATATTTATTCTATTTTTACATATATTCTATTGATATATGTTTATGTTTTGGTTGAAGATTGAACCAAGAAATTACATAAGGCGAACTTCTCAATTTGATTGGCTCCTCCAAATCCTATAGAGAAAATCGGGGCTGAAGATAGTTTTACAATTATTTTAATTTTGCCATTACACATACAATTTTGTCGGGTTTATTGTTAAATTAATAATGAAGGATTGAATCTATATATTCGAGAACTATAAATTATAAATTATTGTACATTTTTAAGAATACCAAAAAATCAATGCTCACAAAATACGATTTTCTGTTATAAAGTGTTTGGAAATTAACTTTCTATATAAAGAAATATATTTTAATTCATTATACATATATAACCTTTAAAAATTTTACATGTAAAATGAATTATACTGAATTTTTTTTCCTTTAAAAAAAAGGTTTCCAAAAGCAAACTTAAGGATCAAAACCAAGCAGCAATGGAGAAATCCGCAGCAACGGTTCCAAAGCATTTGGTGCGAATTTTCTGGCAAACATAAAACAAATTGTGGTATTTTTACCATTATAAACACATTCGCTACCATGTCGAATTCTATTAAAGAATTCATCCGTAATCTGAGCCCATCCAAACTTTGCAGGATGAGGGCCTCCCCTCGACCAATCCACATAAGTAATTGTCCGATTAGTGCTGAGTTTGGGGTAGAGTATGTTAAGCAATGTTGGAATATAGTGCTCATCAAAGTAGCAAGGAGGGAGACAATAATCTTGAAAGAGCTTATAGTACTTTTCGTCGGAAACAATTTTTAACGCAAGATCTCGAGTTACTTCAAACCATTGAGACCCTTTCCTCCAATGAGTTATGTTAACATAAGGAGACATTTGAATGTTATATCTGCCACGACCGGGTTTCTTTGGATTATCATATGATTCTACGAAGCTCAAATTTGAGTTCATGAGATAGTCATAAGTGGTTTTGAAACTAATCAATGGAATACATGATTCAGAAAGTAATACAAATCGTTGATTAGAGATATCGAGAAGCGAATTTGCTAGCAATCTTTTCTCCGCAGCCATCATTGAATCAGTTCCCCAAGTGACCGGCTGCTAACAAACATTAAAACATTAATCAAAACTTCAAAAAACAAATAACTGCTGTTATGAAAATAAATTATGAATTGTTGTTGTTATTTAAGAGTATATAAAGTTTCTTCTTCCCCTATATGGAAAACGTTATTGTTTGTTTTTTTAAAAAAAATAAATTTCGATCACCATATATATAATTATGCTAATTAAGCTGCAAAATATTATAATCTTTGATTGAAAAAAAAGCAAAATAAATACCTGGCTAGGAATTCTTCGGTTAAAAAAGACAGAAGAAGAAGGCCATGAATCATTGTAAGAAGGATGAGGATGCACATATATGGAGTATAGCCCTTCATTCCCTTCAAAATACTTCTCCCACAATGGAGCCAATGGGAGCGCTCCATGTGTCAAGAACATATAGGCTACTTTCTTAACCATCCTATTATCTTCTTCTAATTCTAATGAAACTTCTGATACATTTATAGCCTTTGCAAACAGTTCCTCGTCAGTCATATTGTGCATTAGCGATACTACGGTATTATTTTTGACATTTGGTGGCGTTAGAGGTGGCATAAGGGGTGGTAGTGAGGGTGAAGGTGATGGTATTTGTACTGCCATTAGTGAAATCGACATTGGTGGTGGTAGAGATGGAGAAGGTGGTGATATTGGTAATATTGGTGGTGGAGAAGGTGGTACTGTGGATGGAGAGGTTGGTGGTGGTGGTAATGGTAGTGGAGATGGTGATATTGTTGGTGGAGAAGACTGAGATGGTGGTTTTGTTGGTACTAGAGGAGTTGTTGGCATTGTCGGTGGAGAAGACAGTGGCGATGGTAGTGGTTCTGGTGGTGGTGGCAATGAAGATAATAAAAGTGGAGAAGATGGTGGTGGTGGTAATGATATTTGCATTGGTGGAGGTGACAAAGATGATGATGGTGTTGGAGGAAGTGTTGATGAAGATAAAAGTGGTGATGATATTGAAAAAGAAAGAGCGTAAGGAGTCGAATCGAATTTGATTAATGATGGAAAGGTTTTGAAATATGAACTAACTAATATTGCAAGTGAAAAACCAATCACAAAGAAAAGAATATTGAATACACAATGTGATCTTGGAGAGAATTTTCCATGCTTGGAAATTGATTTATGTTTTTCATTAACCATTTTCATGGTTAATCAGTAAAAAAACAATCACAAACAAATTAAGAAGAAGAAGAAGAAGATTAATGAAAGGGTGGATTGAAGATATTTAGTTTCAAATGCTGCTTAGAAATAATCAATGTTGTTTAACCTACTTATTGGTTAAAAAGTAGTAGCAAAATACTTGTAACGTAAGAAATGCATCCTTTATTTCCATGTGTTTGACTTTTAAAGGTTTGTCAATGATATTTGCATGAAACTCAAAGTGGCCTTTGTGCGTTTTTTAAACTTACTTTCTATAATGAAAAAAAAAAAAAAAAAAAAAAAAAAAGTTAAATTCAGTATCTTTTTCTTCTACAAGTTTTGTAACGTACCAAAAACTGTTATTGTTTTCTCCATATTTTTCCACCAAATGTCATTTTACCATATTACTTTTGGAATTAGTGAAATTCTACAGAATATTGCTGTAAAATTAGTGCTTTTTATTAATTTTCGTTGTTACATAGTAGTACAAATTAGTTGCATCGATGTGCAAAAAATTGTAGTGTAAATTTAATGCAATTTATTGATTTTATCATTGAAAGATTATGTTTATGAGATAGCATCGTTCTAGCGATTTATTTCTTATTTTGTGTTGCTGCTCCTATTAAGGAACTCAACTTGAAATTCTTCGTCATGGTGAACAAATCATCAAATTTATAACGTGTTTTAACATGTTTAATCTCATAAGATATTGCATTCTTCTCGTTTGCAATGTCAATTGGTTATCACAATTAAGGGTGAGTTTAGAATCAATTCCATAAGAGTTGATAGAATTTATTTGAATTAATTTCTCATATTGAATTCAATTGATTCACAAAAATTTACTCTGCCTTGTGTGAGCACGGGATATCGCTCCCGACTCGCGAGTTCGATGATGAAGCTGTAATTTTTTCCCTTGTTAGCTTTCTATATTTTGTAGGGTCCTAAAATCGTTTGAAAATCATCTACTTTGTTTCTTTGGGCATTCCCCCTTTCTTAAAGCCCAATTAAAAGCAAAAGCCAGGCCTGAAATGCCATGTCATTAACGACATGGCCATGTCATTAACGATATCGCAGTAGCAGCAGAACCAAAATTACATTTTCTGCAGTTTTCAATCCAAAAGCTCACACCCCCCATATGCTCGGACATATTTGACTGAAACACAATCTCAAACACCTTACATAGGATTTCACACACTCCTCTTCACATGGGATCAAATGTTTAACGTGAAAAAGTAAAAAGTAAAAGCATGGCCTATTTTAGGAACTAAGTTGACTTTGGATTGAAGAGAGCCCCTTAAGAAGAGAGCTGAGTTTTAGGTGAAAGAGGAGCTCATTTTCGTGCAAAGAGAAAGCAAGAGAGAGAGCTCTAAGCAAAGTTTGAATTTTTAAGTGTTCTTGAGTGTCCTTGGTGTTCTTGAACATTTTCAGAAGCTAAGTTAAGGTCTTTTAACTCATAGTGACTTATAATTCCAGCTTTAGAGAGTGTAAGTTCATGAAAAGGGCATGAACTTGGGAAATTTGAGTTTATTTAAGCAAGTTTGAGGTTTAGTTCTTCACTTAGCCAAACTTGAGTTGTGTAAGAAATTAAGCAAGCTTTGAGCTTTAGAGTTTCTTTAACCATTTCTTGTAAGTTCTAACTCAATAGAACTTGGTTTAAGTGCTCTTAGCAAGTATCTCTACTCATTTGGAATACTTATTCCTTTCTTTTCATTGTCAACCAATTTTTAGTTTTAAGTCTCTTTCAAAGTCTATACTTGATAGAAGAAGGATTATTAATTCCTTTTTCATCTTGCCAAGACTCAAATTTAGGGAGTTTTCACTTCCCTCAAAGAATAGATTCTTACTCTTCACTTGTCAACAAACTACAAATCGAACCAAAGAAACAAGGAGGACTTTCCGAGATTTTCATGGACATAGCGAAGTGGATTCATAGCTACTGGGTAAACCTCTGAGTTCCCAAAGTCATGCTCAACTTGTTTATACTTGGTATATATGCTTGAGATGTAAATATGTAAAAAACTAAAAAACTATCTGTTTCTACTTATGTAATGCCGTTAACAGCATTGCATTTTAGGCAGAATGTATGGAAAATTTTCAAACATCGTTTTATATTCAAGAGGGTCAGTGGTGACTATTCAGACTTAAAATCTAAATTTTTAGTAACATAATATGTATGTTTAAGGATTTTACGAACCCGAAACTAGTCCGAAAGGTTTTCGAACGGTTGAAGTTGATTCCCCTTTACTAGGATATTATTTTACCAACTTTAACTGTTTCCCTTTCGGAACGGGTTCAATAACGCCTTTTTATTTGTGTATTTGGACTATAGATTTATTTTCGCCAATAATATTATGAAGTGCGTTAAGAAACCCTTACGAAGGGAACCGAAGTTCCCGGATTACCGACCTGACAAATATTCACATGTGCCATTTTCATTAGTAAAATGATTAAGTAACTTATGTGTATAAAATGAACACTTTTTACGTGGAAGAATTTTTAAATCTCTCGATGTTTTAAATTAGAACGCTCGGGACTCGCAAAAGACCAAAACAGACATATTTGCAACTACGTATGACGTGTCATATTTGTGCTAACCTTTCTGGATGCAAGTGACTAGGATTAGATGAATGTTACGATTAAATTTCCTTCAGGTATCGCATTTAATTTTGAAATCAGATGTAATATTCATCAAATATTGATTTATTTTAAGTGATTGTAACCCTTAGATTTCGATGTCTTTAAGCGATTTGTAATCCCCATCCCAAAGATGTAATTAGTACCTCGTAGACTAGGCGCATTTAATTTCCTACGTGTTTACTTTCCGCAATTTATTTACCGCTTTATTCATGTGCGATAAACTAAAACATAAACCAAAAATATCTAGTTTAGTTCGAATATTACAAACGTGATATCTAGCTTAGTGTAATTTAACTTAAATGACAACAAAGTAAGTAACTCATCCGAACCTGAATCTCTGCTCTATGGTATGGATTAGGCAAACAGATCTAAGATGTACCAAATTTTTCTGGAAGAACTAATCCGGTTGGCGACTCTGTAACATAGGCTAGAGATTTAGGTCTCGAGTCTTTAAACTTGAAATCATTTTCAAGCAACACCATTTCGAGCACCCAATTTTCTTTCTTTTGAAAATCCCCATGCCCCGTCTCACGGGGCCGGCGCCTCGCGGCGATCACGCGGGTCCGAATGTCGTCCGCTCACACCTTGTTTCCAAAATTGTTCTTCTACAACAAATGTTTTCAAATCTTCAAATAAAAAAAACAAATACACAGAAATGTCAAGTTTTGCATGGTTAATTACCAAATCACATTTCAAACAATATATATTATCAAAACAAATCTAAGAGTGTTTCTAAATTTCACTTTTTTTAATATTTTCTATTTTATTTTGCATTTATTACGATCGTTAATTATTTCGAAATATTTTTCTCTTCGAAACTATATGAGTCATGATATAACATAAAAAAAACTATAAACGATGTTGTTACCCAGAATTTATAGTTTTGCTATAGTTTTCTTTTATTAGTGTTAGAGTGATGAATTTGCGTTATATTTTATTATAATTGATGTAATTGTGTTATGGTTTTATATATGTATTTGGGTGAATTGTGTCTTATAATTGTTTTAATGTAACATCATCGCATTATAGTCGCATCTTATAGTAATATCTTAAAGTTATTTTAAATTGATTTGACTTTTTACATACATTTACTATAGTTTCCTCATAATATGTCTAATTGATATAATTGTGTATGTGTATTCAATTAAGTATGTGTTTTAATTACATAATAACTTTTAAAGAAATATACAATAAAATCTATCTTGGTAAAAAAATCATAGATCTTGTTTTGAAGGATGACATAAAGTTAAGAAAATGTTTTAAAGTGGCATGTTGAAAGATAAACGGTTTGAGATAAATAAAAAATAAGAGAAAATAATATAATAAAATGAAAAATATATAAAATGTAATTAAGAATTAATTGAGCGGGTTAAATGATCAGATTCAATTTAGTTATTTGGACTAAATTGAAAAGTTGCAGAACTTAATGAATTAATTACAAATAAGCAAGAGTTTAAGAACTTAATCGTAATTAATCAATTTTCAATATATATATATATATATACACACACACACATCGCAAATCGATCATTATCGATTTTTGCTGCTGCAGATGTTGTGGATACATATCCATATTCCGACAAACCGTGAGATGGATCTGATTCGGCATTCAATGCTGTGTTCTTCGATCTTGGGCATACGAAATAGGCAAATATCGAATTCATTTCCGATTTTCATTTTCCATCAATGGTATCATGAGCAGGTTGTTTTTCCGATGATTTTATGTGTTTATCTGTTTCTACACATTCTGTAATTTCTGAGAATTCGTTCCCAGAATTCGATTTCGTGTTCTTCGTGAATTACGCGGAAAAAGTGTGAAAATGGAGAAAAATTTGTGTATTTTGGAGCGTTTTTACGATATATACGTGTTTTGGGTATGATTTTCTAGAAATTTTATTTTTCTAATGTTCATATGGCGTGAATTAGTGACTGAGTTCGTTTTCGGCCGGAAATTACGTGTTTTGACCGGAAAAAGTTTCTATTTTCACGTTGTTTTGTGTAAACGTAACATTTTCGTTCATTTTTTCGTAAAACGGACTGCACCAACAGACTCAGAAAGCGAAAACAAGCTGAATTGCCAAATTCCGGTCATCAGATTCTGCTAGCAAGGTGACGCGTAGCATACACTCGCCTACTGGCGGGTGGTGACGCGCCGGCTAACTATCCCAACGCGTGGACAGTTAGCCTGCCAAGTGGCATATTCAGAACGCGCCACGTGGCCTAAGCCATAACCTCCACCACGTGGCACAATGTGATTGCACCATGTGTATGGTGGTTATGCCACGTGGCGGTCAGTCAACCTAGCTCCACATCACGTTATGAAACCACATATAACACATACTAGAATAAAGATGATGCGAATGGAAATTTACAATAATTTAGATATAGAGAATTTTATAATTGAAGTTTTAACTAGTATGTATGATGTTGTAGACTTAAGGAGAGTTTATTTTGCTATTTTAAGATCTACAGAAGTAAGATATAAAAGATTTAAACTTAACTATATTAGATACACGATAAGGTGTTATACAAGAAGCAACTATTAAACTAAAATGGATACATCATTAGAAAGTCTTAGAGTTGTTGCTAATTATCCACTAACATATAATAAGGATATTAATCAACATATTATAAGTTGTAGAAAAGCATTACAAATAATAGAATTAAAAGATAGACAAGTAATGATAGAACATGACAGGTTCGATTCTAGTAACAAAGAGAGGATGGAGTTACAGAAAAGACTTATAGAATTAGATGAAGAATTAAAAACCTTATTACAGGAAATAAAAATACATAAACAAATAATAAGTGAAAGTTACAAGATTATTAATGAGTTACTTAATGGAAGACAATAAAGAAATAAAGGATAAAAATATGTTTTATCAGATGGATAGTTATGAAGGCGATGTAACTCGGACTTTAAGTTTTAAACTGGATATTTATCAGAAAATACAAGAAGAAAAAGAAGAGTTATTTATAAACAAGATATTTAAAACAAAATGGTCTGATAGAAACAAGAACGTAAGATATATTGCACAAAATCATGAGAATATAATAGATACAACTACTATTAATGGTAGAGCAAGAATTAATTTGATAACGGAAGAAAACATTAAGAGAGAACTATCAAAATTATCATATAGAGAATCTAAAAAATATAGGACTATTTATTTTGGAGGAATAGAATTTATGATAAAGGCATATTTTCAGAAAAATATAGATACACCATTTTAAATATATATATTGGATGATAGAATTTTAGATAATTTACAAGATGCTTTGATTTCGGTAGTAAAAGGAAATTTAACTTACCAAAAGCTTAAATTTACAATTCAACCAGATTTTAGTATATCATTAGAAGATAAACAGAGAGATTTAACTTTAACTTTATATTACAAATTAGAAGGAATAAAAATGCCCGTAGGAAGTAAAGTAATTAGTATAGAAACTAAGATGATATATGCACTAATTGGTAATCATCACGTAATTACAACATGAAATGAATATTTTAGTACCAAAATTGTATCAAGAAATATTAGAACCGATAGAACACAAACAAAATTCTATGACAATCATACTAGAAGAAGTTTGCATGGATTTTGATTCTAGAAGAATAAGACTAATTCAAAGATTAATACCTAAGATAGAAGAAGCAAGATTAAGTTTTAAAAAAGAATTAATAAGACAACCAAGAATATTATATTTAATGAATACATATGAAGATAAGTTAAGAATAAAAGTATTATTATTTAATGAAATAATAGCAACGAAATGTATAGCTGTTCGCCACTTTTCTACTGATAAGTTTAATAACTTATTCACAAGACTTGGCTACACTCGTTCCGTAAGGCTTATCCTTAATAATAATGCCAAAAACTTGTTCACGTGAAATGCAAGTGTTGTCAATACCTCTTATCAAATAGAAAAATGATGATAACTATAAGTATACAGTTGCGATGTAGTTTTAAAAGATATCGAAGCCACAGGGAAGGAACCATGTCTAAGGATCAACAAGGAAAGACAAAGTAAAAGAAAATAAAAATAGATTTGAGATTTTTGGATAGGAAGATTAGAATGAAAAGTTGAGTAAATATAGATGTGGAAGATTAGAGAATCTAAATATATAGAATCTTCACTACGAACAAGTA
>CATIWQ010167305.1:0-10431 GCA_949673415.1 Euphorbia schlechtendalii | reverse complement strand
ATATATATATATATATATATATATATATATATATATATATATATATATATATATATATATATATATATATATTGAACTCATCCTTATTTAATTATTTAATTTGATGGTTATTCCAAATAACTAATATACAAATTTAAAGACCCTTTTAGAGTGATTTTATTATTTACAAAGTAATAAATATTTTGAATGATGAAAATATTTTATACAAAGGAAAAACAATATTCACCTTGTGAAAGATAAAATAATTACAGAGAATTACCCAAGGATTTGATAGTAGGCAAAATATAGCAATTAATGATTTACCCTAAAAATATAATTTTATGGAAATAACATTTCTCGCTATTAATCAAGCAATAATTATTGGTGCTACAAATTTTCAATAAGTGTATATTTTGATTAATGTCACACAAACAACTCCAAAATAAGATATTGTCTGTCCTTAAAACCCAAGTTCATCGGTAGCTTTCTTCAATTAAATATTCAGAAAAAAATTAATAATATATCCCCCATTTTAATTAAATTTTATTTTTAGAGTTTTATCTTATAATTAAGAAATGATTTAAAAAAATATATATTAATCTTTTGTCCATATCACATTGATTAATAGAACTAGTCTCTCTCTTTAATCATCATTCCTTATCTTTAGTGTTCATAGATTTTATTTCATTTTAATTACTCTTAAACATAGTAAAATAAATTAATTGTTTTTTTAAAGGAAAAGGGTTAGGAAGAGAAGAACGAGGGTGACGTGCATCTCTCAATGAACCACTGCTTATACAGCTCAACCTGAACCCGGGACGGAACACCACAGGGGGACGTTACCATTCCTCACTCCTTAAAACCCCCAACCTTATATTTATTAACGCGTTTAAAAATTTACATCAATGATCTCAAGATGAGATCGAAAGACAACGTTCAATTTCACCCTAGCAAATGGTTCAGATTTGTAATGATAACCTGAGACCAAAAAATTCAAATGCACCTCCTACAGTTAAAAATAAACCAGCAAAAATAAATACAACACAACACAATGTTTCCCAAACTAAGCTCTCCTTTTAAAACGAATTTGTTACATCACTTCCAAATTGAACATGTCATAAGAAATCAAAGTGACGTTGCATAATCTCGATACTCCCTTGGTTTGAAAATGGATCTCCATTAATAAGTCAACACTATTTGACTGCTTAACCAACACAATCCTTAAATGAAATAAATTTCTTAAACATAGAAAAAAATTATTTGTTATTACTAAGATTAGAATTGGAAGAAAGATAGAGGAGTTAACGAATGACAATTAAAATAGGAAAGAAAAAAGTTTAAAAATAACTAAATGCGATGGAGGGAAAATCTATTTATTAATTATTTTGCATCTTATATATTCAGAAAAAAATTCTATCGATAAAACAATTACATTTTGTTGGATAGGATCAATAATTATAATAAATTATGGAAATATGAAAAAAAAAATTTGTTTTCTCATAACAATTGATATATAAAGAAGAGAGTTCATGCCCTTAATTAATATCTAATTAGATTTTGTCACATAGTCACTTGTCAGTATTAGGAATACATTCTGCTCTTAATCGTAGTTTTCCATGCAATATTTGTGGAGAATAAAATATAACAACTGTAATATAAAGCTGAATGTTTTTTATAAATAATTTTAACTTATAAAATTTTAAACTATGAAATAATGTATGTAGTAAAATTAGTACAAATTAGCAAATAACTTAAAATTGAGTTACAATTAAGTTACAAATTTTTTTATTTATTAAATGAGCAGAGAAAATGTATCATTTAATTTATAAAGTCGAAATTACATTTTTATCTTCTTGATAAAACTTTTGAGTGCTTTTAAAGCTCCTTAGATTAAAGTTAAAATCAAGCTTATAGTGTTTTTGTCTTTTGTTCAGGAAAAATATTTGCAAAATTGTAGAAAAAAAATTTATCCCATTTCTAAAACCTCTAAATTAAATGTAGTAAATTTAATCCTAAACACTGGACTAAATTTATTTCACAAGTAAATTAATTAAAATATAAATCATCAAATAAACCATTTTATAATCTATTTATAGGTAAACAATTTATATTGTTAACCTTTTGTTAAGGTCAAATAATTCAGTTCTTTTTATAAAATTATAGTTTTATTCGCCTATAAACAATAATAAACACACTATTAAATTGCATCTTTTTTCAAAAATAAAAATTAAATCTTTCTATGGCATGTTTACATTTATAGAGATATTTGCTTTTGAATGTTTTTTTCAATTAGATCGAAGTTTTTATGCTTACATAGTGACCTTTAGCTGTAATATAGTTGGCAAATGCAAAAGGTGCCAAATTAACTAAACTCGTAATTAATTAAAAACCAACAAATAAACACTTATGTCAAGGGACCACTCAGTTTAAAAGTCAATAGTTTTGAATAAAAAAATCAATTGGTATATAGGTGCTTTTAATTCCAAACAATTTTCTTAATTTGAAAATGAAATGAATGATTATACATTCTCACGTTGTTTTTATTATAGATAGAATAATCAAAAGCATGTTTTTGTTCTCGTTCTCTATAACCCATTTCCTAAAATAATTTGTTTGTAATCAAACTTATTAAGATTCTAGTAATATTTTTTTCTTTGATATTGAACACAAATAATTGACTCAATTTTCATTGAGATAAAATTATTCAATGTTTAACCATTGTTAAAATTTATCTACTCTTTCTTACAAATAAATTTAGTTAGAAATAGTCGAATTTAAGTATCCTCTCACATAGTTTGCCTTCTTTTCCAACTGAACTACATTTGAAAACTAGAGTAGAATCCATATAATAGAGAGAAGAAGAAAGTTCAATTCTCATTAGAATAATACAGATACAATCGTGTTCATGATATACAACTTGATTAAACTGAGAAGTAGATCTAGAAGACTAGCTCGAGCTCTAACTAACTTTGACTAGTCAGCAATTGCATTTGTCTTCTAGTGCCAACTTGCTTGAGCTTATGTCATCAAGTTGTAGCCATAGGAGCTGTAACTAGGTTCAATCGTGTTGCAATATGTTGAAGTATGGCCACAATATCAGCAAGGTATAGGGGGATTCTCTAACAATCCCCTCTCAAGCAACATTGGTGTTCTTATGCAACAGTTGTATGAATCCATCTTTTGTAGAGCTGGTCACGTTTGAGAAGCTAAAATTGGTTTAGTGAAAAGATTTGCAAGTTGATCTTCAAAAGCTATGTAAGGAGTCTCTAAGAATCCTAATTCTACATGATTTTGAACAATGTGACAATCTATTTCCACATGTTTTGTTCTTTCATGAAAAATAGGATTTTTTGGCTATGGCTATGGAAGCCTAGTTATCATAGTATAACTTGATTGGATAAGGAACTAATACGTGGAACTTTTTCAATAAGTAGCTGATCTACTTGTGTGTCTCGTACTCCTATATTCTGACTCTACTAATGATCTACGGTCTGTGGATTACTTCTTTTTTTGCCAAGATATTAGAGATTTACCAAAGAACATACAATATCCTGTTAAGGATTTGCTTAAAACTTTGCACCTTCCCCAATCCACATCATATAATCCAAACAAGATTGAATCAGTAGTTGAAGGATAAAACAGACCATTGTTGATAGTCCCCTTCAGGTACCTCAACAAGTGTATAGCAGCTTGAAAGTGATGGTATAAGGTTTTTGATTATGTTGACTCAACTATTGGGTTGCATATGAAAGAGCAGGTTTTGTGAATCTTAAGTAGATAAGCCTTCCATTGATCTTTATGTATCTTTCAGGTTCCCCCATCTCCTCGCCATCAACTAATAATTCAATTCCATGTGAAAAGGGACATGAAAAATGATAGAATATCTTTGGCATATTTAGTTTACAAAATCAAAATCCCTTCCTCAATCATTGTCAACACCACCCTTATTAAATAACTTACTTCTCCTAAGTCTTTAATAGTGAAGAGTGAGTGTAAGAACTATTTGATTTTCTCTATCTCCCCCTTATTTGAGCCACTAATCAATATGTCATCAACATAAATGACTGTGTTGACTTTGTAAAAAGGCAATAGTCATGTTGAGATCTCTGAAATTCATAAGAAAGCAGATTTAAACTTAGCTCTTTATACCATTATCTTCCAGCTTGCTTCAGCCCATGCAAGGACTTGATTAATCTGCATATTTGCTTCTCTTTTATCTTATGATATCCTTGTGGTAGCTCCATATAGATTTCTTCTTCTAAATATCCATGTAGCACTTGCAACCAAACACCTTAAAGACATTATAATTTGGTTCTTTCCCATTTAAAATGAAAAGGGTTTTTTACAGTCAAGTAGTTCACTTGGCAGAACATTGATAATGGTTATTGTCATTTGAATTGCTTCACTCCAAAATTGTGGTGGCATATGTTTCTGAAATTACAAAGCTCTAGCAATGTTGAGCAGCTTCATGTGCTTTTATTCCACTACACCATTTTGTTGTGGTGTATAAGGATAACTTCTCAGATGTATGAATTAACTTGTTGCAACTATGATTAGTAAACTTTGTCTCACTATCACTTCTCAGAATCTTAATTTCAACACTGAACCGAGTTTCTGCAAATTTGAAGAAAACAACCAAAGCATTCATAGTTTGTGCCTTATTCTATAACAAAATCACCCAAATTGATGTAGAATAGTCATCAACTAACATCAAAATGTATCTGAATCTAGATAGAGAATGTAATGATAGGGCCCCCACAAATCCACATGAATCATTTCCAAACATTTAGTCATTTATATAGAACTCTTGTTAAAAGGCAATTTGTATTGTTTCGAAAAATGGAAAACTTTACAATCAATGTCACTACAATTGTAATCAAGATACTATATATGATATAAATTTTCCTCACATACATAACCAAGC
The DNA here is from genome assembly GCA_949673415.1 of Euphorbia schlechtendalii. Lineage (NCBI taxonomy): Eukaryota > Viridiplantae > Streptophyta > Magnoliopsida > Malpighiales > Euphorbiaceae > Euphorbia > Euphorbia schlechtendalii. Next base: position 5,528 of record CATIWQ010167305.1, on the reverse strand, counting down.
CTTTGGTGCCAAATATCAGACTTATTCATTACATCATTACTATTCAAACAAGTAGAAAATTTCTGCAAAAACCGATTATTTAATGAAGAATCAGTCAATCTATATAAACCTCCACTTTCATGCTTCTACTAGCATAATATGTGAATCCAGGCCTTGTAAAGAACACAAGTTAGGTTTCAACTGAACTAAAATCCTTGAGTCAGCCAACAACTTCCCTACTGATAAAAGATTAAAATGAAAACTTCTAACATACAACACGTCCCTTCAACACAAGCCATTATTTAACTCAATATCTCCTATGTGTATCACATTTTATTTAGTTCTATCAGGAAAGACTACAAAATATTGAAATCTTGGTGATATAATATTTTTAAACATTTTCAAGTGAGAACTCATATGCGAAGTTGCTCCACTATCTATACTTCATTCTTCATCTTTCTTATCAACAAAAAAGTTACCTGAGAATTCTGCAAAAGCAGAGAAGTCCTCATTAGTTTCTCCACTCCCATAATTCAAAAGTGTCTCCATGATTCCCTTGCCTTTCACCATTTTTTACATCTCATGTGCCACAAAATTTAACTGTAGAGGATCAAACTCGAGTTTGGTACCTGAGATGTATTCCTCTCATCTTCCTTATATCCTTCATAATCTTTGTTATTTCATAAGCAACATGAGTCTAATCTCCATTTTCCTTATTTCTATAGGAAACCAGTTTGGATAACATATTAATTCAAAACAAGTTTCTTTCACATGATTAGTACAGCTGCAATGAGAACACTTTTTACTTCATTTCTTGATAAAACTGTCAGTGTTCTTGATGTTCCCGTAGTTATTTCTTAGTTGAAATCTAGCTGAAAAATTGGATATCTCAATTGTTTAAGTTTAATACTGACCTCTCTTTGCTTTTCAATTTTAGAAATCATTGCATAAGCCTTGTTAACATTTGGAAGAAAATCCATAAGCAGATTCTATCTCTTCACAACATCATGTCCATTGTTGAGTCTCATCAGAAACTTCATTAATTTTTCCTCATCATTCAGCTATGTTGTTCTCTTGACAACATTCTAAGCACAATTTTCATTCAATCACATAATACATGAAGGTATTATTCTTAACAAATCTAACTCATCCCATAGCTTTTTTAGTTGAGTATAGAATAACATCACCTGATTGTTACCTTGTGATAATAGGTTTATCACTCTCTTGATCTAGTAGATTCTTGATTCATTACTTTCACCAAACCTCTCCTCGAGCTCCTATTCTAACATCTGAAGCATACATGAAAGCTTCTTCAAAATCGTTGATCATCAAATTTAAGATCCAAGAAGTAACCATATTGTCATTCTTCTACCAAATGGTGTAAGGAGGATTACCAGTCGCATGTATATCTTCATAATCTTGAGCATATTGAAGTTTACCCTTCGTAATAAGAGCTCTCTAGACATATTTTCTCCATGGAAGGAGTTTTCTCCATTGAAGAGTTTTGGAACAATTATGATTCTAGGATTATTAGATTGATTCAAAACTGGATTTGTTAATTCTTCGCGAGTAGGATTAATGGGAGTTTCAGGAATCTTTAGAAATCTCAAAGGAATCAAAGGATTTCCCTTACAGATCATTAATGAGGCTTTGATACCATGAAAATTGGAGTAGATTCTAGATAATAGAGAGAAGAAGAAAGCTCAATACTCATTAGAATGACACAAATACAATTGTGTTCATTGTATACAATTTGAAAAAGCTGAGAAGTGAATTTAGAAGACTATCTCAAGCTCTAACTAACTTTGAATAGTCAACAACTGCATTTGTCTTCCAGTGCCAACTTGCTTAAGTTGATGTCATTAAGCTCTAATCGTAAGAGCTGTAATTAGGTTCAATTGTTCTACTATCTACTAAAGTATAGCCACGATATCAACAAGGTAAAGGTGGATTCTCTAATATTTTTTTACAATTTTTAAAAAAAAAATATTAATGTGATTGAAGTCTTGATCTAGTGTTTAAGATGAAAATTGTGGACTCTAGAGGTCCCTGGTTTGAGTGCAATTTTTACTTCCTCTGTTCGCAAGAATATGATTTTGCAATATGAACATTCCTTAAAAGCCTTTCTAGGAAAACCTAGTGGGACAAAAACTTAGCGAAGGAAAAGAGTACAATATTCATATGTAGTATTACTTCCCCTAAAATATACATTGGTCAAGACATATCATTGAGCTGACATTTCAATACCACACACATGTTTTTTGAAAGTAGAATAACAAGTAGTGACTTAGAGGAATCATTTGTTAGATTGTCACTTGATTTAACTTTGCAGATGTAACTTGACAAGTCTTCATGAGTATAAAAGAATTTGAGTGAAATATGCTTGGTTCTATTTCCTTTATTATAATCATTATTGAGTTGTATGATGTGTATTGCATTATGTTATTCTTTGGCTACTGATTTACCATTTGATCTAATATGTTTTAAAGAATACATGGATCTTTACAACTCTATCACATAATATGAATTTGTAATAATATAAACAAAAAAATTAAGAAAAAAATGATACATGAAGATATTATTTAATATGTATCTCGTTGATTTTTACCTCTTTTGTCATTTGAACTACAGGTCCGGAAACTTTATTTTCCAATAGAGATAATTCTACTTGAATTAATGAATTTAATTAATTCATATTCTCATTTCCATGTTACATATAAAATATGATAAATAATAATTTAAAATTTATTTCATCTTTTACTATTACTAATATAATTTATTAAATATTTCATTTTCAACAACTTCATGCGTTTGCATTTCATGTGCTAGTACTTCTATATGAAGTGTATTATTATATTAGTACATATATCTTCAACAATATTATCTTTATTAACAAAAAATAAATTTTGTCTTGTAAACCAGTTGGTTATTCACGCTTCAGGCGTGTTATATAGCGTTATTGTTAATTTATTCTTTCGAATTACAATATTATTTGACGATGAGTCCTTATATATATTAAATTGACTTTTTCAAAATTTTCTTTGTACTTGCTCTCCTTAATTTTGGGAAAATGTTTTCATCAAATTGTCAATCTGCAAATCTTGCAGATTACATAATTTACTTTTAAGACTCAAGATATTTCATTAATAGGGATTCATATTAAATATACATTTATAATCACTTTTTCATAACCCGATTGGTCCATTATGATGAATTTATTGGTATAATTACATCATAAAAAATTAAGATGAGAAATATTGAGTTCATGACCAAAAGCTATTACAGGGAAAATAATCAAAATAGTTTTTTAATCTTAGAACATAAAAATTGTTGCATGAACTACTGTATATCATACACTTATATGTGAAGATTTGTTCACATGTTAATTTGTATCAAACGCAGACTTTAGTACATAGTTTTGCCAAACCATTTTGTGTATGAACATATGATATGACATGTTCAACTTTAATCCTTTCTGATATAAAAACACAATTGTGACCATTTAGTTAAAACATCAACAAGTGATTGCACTTCTTCAGGAAGTGTGTTTATATAATTAACTAAATGGTTTTATATTATGATGAATTGATCTATGTATATCATATTATATGCTTTTTTTTAGATTTAATCTCAACCTTACTTGTAGAAGGTTTTTTGTCAATATTTTTTCTTTCGAACCAGGAACATATAAAGAAACTTCTGGTTGTTTAATACATTTTTACTATTATTCTCATCATTATCGTAGTACAATGACGTAATCGATTGTGTCAAATTATATAAGTATCCGAATCCATAAACTTTTGGTTTATATTTAAATTCGTTTGAAAATATATTTGTAATATAGAAACATTCTTTAAATGTCGTCACTTACATATTCAATATTATAAACGTTTCTGCTAATACTCTTAAAGCATATACTCTTGCAAGAAGTTGAAAATATAATGCATTACTTATAATTTAGTTTGTCTCCTCTGTTACTTGTACTAGCTCTTTCAGGTCATTAAACTTTTTTTCCCTTGATACGTTACTAATGACTCTTTCGGAGCCTTCATCCATTTTTTTATGTTATTAGTTATCATGGTAACAATTTTAGACTTTTTTACCATATACAAATTTGTTTCATTCTCATTGATATCAATACTGGTAAATAAATCATTTCCTTTAATTTCCGCTTTTGGTGGTAATTGTTTATCAAAATTACTTTTTCTACTTCGAGTGAAAATTATTTATTAATTTATATATTTTCATTTCAGGTGTAAATTGTTTATCAGTTTTATATTCCACTTTGGGTGGAAATTGCTAGCAAATGGTTATTTCCATTGAAACTTTAATAAAAGATTTATGAGATATTTAATAGTTGACTTTTACAATTTCAATACTTCAAAAATTAAATTATAATAACTTACAATAAACTTTTGTAGCCTAAATTAATCAAATAGATAATACAAATAAATCATAATATACATCACCAAAAATTAATGAATTTGACTAGCGATTGCAATCCCTTGTTGAAACGAAACTCATTACTCATATGCATAAAACAATTAATTAAATTTCATATATCTTTTATAAGACTTTTCTTGGAACCATTTCTTCATATTAAATGAATTATATTCTTGTTGTTAAAATAACAAATTCGTGTTGATAACGTGTTATAAATTATATTGACCAACAAGAACATACATTGCATGAATGTTACAGAAAAAGAAAAAGTAAAAATTTCATTTTTTTTTGTAAAATATACAACAAGCATATATTATAGGCATAGATCAAAATCTTGAAAACACAAAAGTTATATGACTTAAAATGCGAGTTTTGAACATCTAACACAATTTAATATATATGTTACAACATAAGACTGTTTATTTCGTTTGTACACCTGTTTTCAATCTTACTATTTTCCTGACGCGTAATGCGAAACTTAATATTACCCTATTGTCTGAGAGATTATATGCATTTAAAAAAAATATTATTTGGATGCTGGCAGTATCGTTTTTTTAAGTATGTGCAGTGTGCAACAAGAGTAACTGCCCTGGGCCATAAATTAGAGTTAAATAATTGCTCATTTGTTACTACAACATTTTTTAGTTCTTATTAAATTCATTTAATTCATTGAAAAAACAGTAGTTGTAACATGTTGATGGTGATACTTGTTAGTATTTTAGTGTAATTTGATTGAATGGTTTAACCCATGCGATTGTGATATTTCATCGAACAAGTTAAGAGAGTGCGGAGTGCACACTTGTTCGAGTACGGTCACGATTTGGGGGGTCCGCAGGCAGCGCCCCCGGATGCGGGATCCAAGGGGCGGCAGCCCCTGGCGGGGTCCTTGGGCAGTGTCCCAGGCATCGAAAATTTTTTTATTCCTGAACAAACGCATCCTTTGAAAATTCATCAGAAAAATGAATTTTTTTGGACCGAAACAGTGTGTCGATTGGACACAACTGAAACCCGAAAAAATATGTCATTTAGACATAGCAGCTACTTGAAATAACATATCTATTGACATTTTGATTATTTATATCACCAGAAACGAAATTGGTTAACAC
>CATIWQ010167292.1:0-11305 GCA_949673415.1 Euphorbia schlechtendalii | reverse complement strand
ACCTTTTGCATAACTCATTGGTTATCCTCTCTTTCTTTTGATATTTTCTTTAATACCCTCATCCTTTATTGATCAATTTCAAAGTATTATCGCTATAGTTTCCTAATACTTTAAACACACTTAATACTTATAGGACTTATTTGAGATTTGCATATAAAACTCATAGCAAGAATACCATTAGATATTACTCCACTTAAACTTATCGGAAGCATTAAACAAAAACTATATAACTTATACTAATTCATGTTGCATTAAAATATAAATTGAAACTTACTTGGAATGTTGATCTTGAATGTTACTCACCACTCATCCTTGCAAAAATTGATAAATGTTATGCACTAACGCTCAAATTCAACATGAGATGAAGTTTTGCACTAACATCAAACTTGTAAATACATAACACTCACAATAACCTTGGATAAATGTCAGTAAAGTATAAGAAATGATAATGTATAAACGTAACGAAAATCAATAAAAAATTTTCAAATTCTTCGATTTTTCATTTTTATTCAATTTCTTTGGATTTTACGAGATTTTTACAAATGCCCCCCTGTGAGCATGGGATTTTGTACCAGCTCATGCGTTCGATGATGACAATTTTTTTAGGATTTTATCCTTGAATCACACAACTTTCGAGTATCCTGACGTATCAAAATGGGAATCCTCCTCGTCTCTAATTCAGAAAGACGTTTTCAATAAAATTATTTAATTTTATCCAGAAATTAATTAATTAAATAAAAAATACGAAAACACAAAAAAAACAAAAAATACAAGAAAAATTCAAAAAGGGAAGCCCGGGGGTCTGAATCCCGGGCTACCTCGCCAAGACCCTTGACGAGGCTCCCTCCCCAAGGGTTTGGCGAGGCTTGCCTCACCAATGTCCTTGGCAAGGCCTCGTCAAGGATACGGCGAGGAGCCTCGCCAAGATTTTCTCCGGTGAGGCCCCTCGTCGCAAAAACTTACCATTTTTGGATTTGTCAAGATTTTCCTATAAATAGTCAGGTCTTTTTCGATTATCAGGATCCTGAAAATTATCAGAAAAATATAGCTTTCGAACGACTTAAATTTCCAAGAACAAGACGAACTTTTTTTGGACATCCTACACATTTTTTATTACCAAAACTTAAAGGACGAGGAGGACTTTCAACGGCCAATCGGATATCTTCGAAGTGGATTCATTCCGTAAGGGTAAGCCTCTAAGTTCCTAGAGCTGCAATCCTCGTGCTTTCAGTGTTTAATTTCTTCTTCTGATTTTATCTGTGAACCTAGAATTTTTACCATTTTATTTTACTTCAACTATTGTAATTCTTCTTTATCTTTTTCTTTATTAAAAGGAGATGTATGTTAGAACACCCCCACTAAGGGAATAAAACAAATTCCCGGATAACAGCCCTCACCAATTTACCATGAGAGCAATTTAATTAATTAAAATGAGCAACCAACATGCTAATAAAATGAACTGTTTTATTTAAATAACAAACACAATATTGCGATTGATTTTTTTAGGCCACACGAGCCTCGCTAAATTTAAAATCAAACATACGTGTTATCCCCTATGCTAACCTTGGTGGATGCAGGTAGATTAGGATTAGATGTATGTTAGGATTTTAATTTTCCTTCGGGTATCGCAATTTCAATTTTTTGGGAAATGTAATTAATAGGTTAGTGGGCAGTTGGATCCCTTGATTTTTGAAAGCCTTGTAATTGTATTTTCCGCATTTACTTAATATTTTGTGGATGGTTTATTTTTCTGCTTTATGGATGGTTTATTTTACAAAACGTGAATCATGCATTTAAAATAAAAAAAGACCTAAGTGCGAATATGCACGATTAAAAGTACACGGTTTTCTATAGATGTAATTTAATGTGATCCAATGAGAAATAATCAACTTATCCCGGACCCGAATCTCTGTGTCTTGGTGGGCTGTCTCCCGGACGTTAAGCCTCACAGGACTCTAATTCCTGGAAAGAGCTAATCTAGGTGGTGACTCCACACTAAGAGACAGCAGATTCAGGGTCGAACCGATCTAAAACGTTTTCACTTTTCTCTTTCAACCTTTTCACTGGGTCCCCGACCTAGTGCTACCTTTTTCAAACTCCCCGGTGGACCACGCCTATGAAATCGCGCTCTCAGCCCACCGCTCCGTGTCGCCCGCTCACAGTGGCGACTCTGCTGGGGATTTTTTCTAAAACCTTTTTTTAAAAGGTTTTAGATTTTGGATAAGTGCCGAAAATTATTGATCACATTATTCCGTTTTCTCTTAATTTTAACATATTCATAATAACGCATTGTAGTAGAAGGGATTAAGCCATAAGTCTAAGGTACCCCTATTACTATGAAGCTTTCTCTTATACTAATCTGCCTCCCTGAGAAAACATAGTACTTGAGCGAGTGGAGCACTTGTTGCCATATCGCATGTACCTCCCTCGTTAGAGCCTATTTGGGGAGAGGCTTGGAGTGTATTTCAGTGCAACAAGAACCTTCTACATCAGCAACCCATTTATAAACCCTAATGTAAATAAGCCATAGGCATTTTCCATAGGGTGTTACCCAAACACGCGATCATGTATTATATTTTCCTATAGGTGCGCTCCTTAGTATCCTCGCGGTACTAAGATGAACCAAACTTAGGATAGAGACTAGCCAAAAACCCTATGCGTGGGAGTTGTATGGTTGGAAGAAAGATATTGTGTGCTATGTGCTAAGTGTTTACTACTTTTCGATTCATCATGCATTGTACAAATGTTCCATGCTAACCACGAATTTTCATGTAGACACTTAAAAGCACACACTCATGATACTAAACATGGTTTGATGTCACTCATACATAGTAACTTAGTAGACACTAGAGATGATGTCACCTTAGGATGACCTAAAACCAACTAGAATCATGTTGGATCACTCACCCACATTTTTTGCACGATGTCCACATGACATCCGACTCGTAAAATGAACTTACCACAATCCTGGCATGATGCCCATTTGGAATCCAAAATCCCGCCCTTCTAGGGCACCCATACACACCAAAAGCCTACACGAGGCAAACATGAACACAAAAGATGTCCTAGTTGATGTCTTAACCCTACTTTTCACCCAAAATATTCATGCATCACTACATACCTTTTGTGATGATGTCCATTGACATCCAAGGCCCTGCCCCAATGGGGCAAAAGAACAAAAAATTTTTAGATCACTTTTCATTAGGGTATGTCACACTAGTCACCCGAACACCAAGAGAACTAGCTTTAGTTCTCGAACTTTTGGCTTATCACCACAGGGATAGTTAGGTCACTTCATTTCACATTGTCCCTAGGATAGAGTACGGATCTCAAAACCAATGGACCTTCATTTATCACATGGACTAATGATTCTTCTCTTATTGTGTGTGATTTCTATCTTGCATCATGGAACGCTAACCCTTTCTCTGCAGCCATAATATTAAAACATCTCACGCATCAATCACACACCATGAACATACATGCATTCCATAATGATCTTCGTATGTATTTTAGCCAGGAAAAAGCTACCTCATCAAAAAACTTGGAACAGTTTGGCTGGCTAATCCATCTATCTCCAGTTACGGCTCATCAGGAAGGAGTTACGTATACTGACTCTATCTTGGATTCAGATCAAGATACTCCTCGCAGTTTTTGCAACATGTCTAATCTGTAGGAAGAGAACGTGATTAATGAGCAAACTCTTGGGGGGTAGCCCAGAACCGGCAAGCAAATTAATAAGCGCCAAGATTGCTGCAGCTATGAACACTTTTGCTAATAGTGACCAATTTGCATCAATCCTCAATCACCACACTAGAATTAGGCAGCTCGAACAGAGGGTAAATGATGTGGTACCAAATGTTGGTGGTACAATCCTACCGGGAGGACCATCATCTTCCACTGCTGTATTCCCGAGTTCTGCAGCAATCGCCCCTAACTTTTATCAATTCGAGTCTGGAAAGAATCAGCTGCAAACAGTGTACGAGCCACATGTGGGTGGCCAATTCTTCCCCGGGTAACCGAGGTATGCTTCTTTCAGCCCAAACGTAATGGGTCTTCAGAGATTAGGCCCTCTTCTAATTACATTCCCTTTATTCAAGGGATGGCTCAGCCTACAGTGCCCAACTAGGGTGGACCCTCTCAGACATTCCAGGGTCAGGGGTAGTATTACCAAAATTCGCTGTATGGAGGTTTCTCAGAGGCTCCAAATAGTATCCTTCAATAGCTTAGAATGGCTAAACTCTGGAGACAGTGCTTAGCCACTCATATACAGGGGTAGAGGACTGTAATCCCAGTGCAACCCATAGTTGAAGATGAGGATACTTTTCCACTGACCTTTTCTATGCCTCAATTTGAGAAGTACACAAGCAACACCGATCCTCGTGTGCATATCGTGCATTTTCAGAACGTGATGAGGGCTTTAATGATCAGTGATCGTATGATGGCTAAGTTATTCATTGTCACACTAGGGCCCCGTAAATGAATGGTACAGTCCTTTACCGGTAGACATAGCCTATGACTGGGGATGTCTGTCCCAGGCAATGGTGGACCATTTTGGGTTGAATACTCTTATAATCACCACGATGCAAAATCTAAAGGCGGTGAAGCAACAACCGGGGGAGAACTTCAAGCCCTATTTTGAGAAATGGATGGCTACACAAGTGCGCTTACAATCTCGCCTATCTTTGCCAGAAATGATTGTAAAGCACTTAGATGGTGCACTGCCATCTTACCGGAAGAGGCTAGGATCTGAGACTTTCCATAGCTATCGAGAAGTTTTCATGAGGGCTGAGAAGATCGAACGCTATGATGCCATGGAGGCGGAAACGGGGCAGCAGGTTGCTAAGCCCTATTACAGAAAGAATGATTCCAATCCGGTGCAGGTGAAGGTGAAGCAACCGGTAGTACAATTGGTGAATGAAGAGAAGGTAGTCGCTGTTAGGTTACCAAAGGAAGAATATCATGGCATCTCGCCATATGCTACTTACTTGGGGTTCTTGTTCGCCAAGTTGCGTGAACTTAATCAGTTGGAAAGCTTGAAGAAGCATGTCCCTCCCAGGCTGGAAGAGAAGAACAATTACTGCCATTATCATGTGGCTTTGGGACACCTTACAAATAACTACAAGGAGCTGCTAAAAGCTATTCAGAAATTGGTGGCAGATAAGGTCATCCATGAGCATGCACTTAAGCCCATGACGAAGAATAACCCTTTGCGGAATTTTGAGGCGAGGGTAGGAATGATTAACTCAAGCTTAGAAGAGCAGAAGGTCCTGAGTTACCTATCTGAAGGGCTTGGAGAATTCGTGATGATGGTAGGGTCGGGAATCGATCCTAATCAGGTTTTGAAGATGCTGGAGGAAGAGTCGAACCGCCGAAGGTGCAGGGTTAAGATTAGAGCTGTTAAAATCAAATTTGCTGGGATGCCGGTATTTACCGGCCAGAAACCTACGTCGCTTTGCGTAGGGAGAGAATAGTCAGGAGAAGCACCAGTCGGCAAAGAAGAGGAGTATGTGATGGCGATTGAGTCGGAGATGGACTCAGATAATGTGATGGAGATGCTTGAATCTGAGTCAAGCAATCGGGTGATTAGAGAGCAGGATGAAGTCCCGAGGGCTAGTTTTAGCTTAGCCGGTATGTCAGTTTTTAATGGGAATAACTCACCATCTTCCCACTTATCCAAGTTTTATATCCTGTGTCGAGCGCAGGGCCTCCCTCAACACATGATAGCTACACTATTTCTGTGCTCACTAGCAGGAGTAGCAAGTCAGTGGTATGAGATGCAATCAGTTGAAACCAAGAGTAATTAGAACTACATCTCTGCAGAGTTCCAGACGGAGTTCGCATTTTTAGAACCTCCAAAACAAACCATGTGAGATCTGCTCGCTTGTGTACAGAGGGAAGAAGAAATGCTCACTAGCTACATAAAGCGGTGGATGTTTATCTATCTAGTGCTGGCGCAAAGACCATCTGAGCTTTCTACAGCACAATTGATAATAGGTGGTTCCCGGGATTGGTATCGCTATCATTTATCAAGGCTAGCAGTCCCAGATTTTGATGAGTTATCTTTTGACGCTCATCATCTTGACAGGGAGATAATGACCAGACATCGTAGTGTTCACGCAGTAGGATCAGGGATACCCACTGATTCTGTTCTAGCGATGCTATCTCGGTCTAACCCGGTGGTGAATGCAGTGGTTGATGAAGATGAAGGCACCGAGGATTATCCTCTGGTAGAAGTGTTCTCAGTAGAGGAAGGAGAACCATGGAGGGATGCAATAAAGGTGGAATCCGGGAAAGCACCAACCAGGGTGCCCATTAATCTTGATGCATATGTCCCTAAGTCGAGAAGGAAGAGGAAACCCGAAGAAGGAACCTCGACTGAGGGAGAGATCATTTCTGGTGGGAAGACGCCCATAAACATGGATTTTCACAAACTGAAGGGGTGACCCGACTAAGTAGAGGATGGATACGACCAGTACCCTTGGGTCAGGGAAACAAGAGTGATGGAGAATGGAATACTAAGGGTTACTTGGAGTGGCAGAGTTTTCAAAAGGGATGAGACTGTACAGCTCAATGACTCCAGGCCGAAGGAAATAGCGAGGGAACAGCCCGAGCCACCTCTACCCCCAATGGTAGATGAAGACATGCTAGACATAGACCCTCTGGTAAAGCAGTTGAAGGGAACTCAAGCTAAATACAGTATCTAGAGGTTACTTGAGACTTCACAAAAGCATAGGATGGGTTTAGTCAAGAGGTTAATGGAAATGCCTGCCACGCCTACAACCTCAGTAATCGAGATGTGTGCTGCTATCGGGGAAGGAATTGTCCCCCCTCAGATGTCGTCCATAACTTTTGATCAGTTGGAACTACCATAGGAACTGGGACTGCATAATCGGGCCTTATTTATCAGGGTCCAAATTTTCGATCGCGCTATATCATGTATAATGGTAGATGATGGCTCGGCTCTCAATCTTTGTCCTCTTAAGGTCCTACCTCACTTAGGGCTAAGGGAGGATATGCTCGCAAAATCTGACACGGTGATCCGTGCCTACGATGATTCGAAGAGGGGTGTAGTAGGAAGCTTTGAAGTAGAGGTCACCACTGGAGGAGTGACCTCTAATGTGAAGTTCACAGTGCTGGATATTCCAGTAACTTATTCATTGCTTCTAGGCAGGCCATGGATCCATGCAATAGGGGCAGTCCCTTCTACTCTGCACCAGAACATAAAGCTTATTCATAAAGGGAGGCCGATGACAATCGAGGCTGATGAGGAATCAATGATGGCGGCTGCTGCATTTAAGGAGAGAACAATGCAAGGGCTGAGGGTGGAAATGGCCACTGAAGAAAAGAAGAAGGGACACGGAACTTCGAAGGGATACCACTTCTTCCCTGGGAGCCTAAGAACTCAAATGAAGAAGCAAGGCTTAATCCCTGGAAAAGGCTTGGGGAAATATCATCAGGGGATTATCAGGGCCATCGACCCTATTCTTGTCACACCTGGATTGGGTCTGGGTTTCACCCAAGCATGAAAATGTACAAATATAAACGGCCCATGTTCTGTAACATGGTAAGCATTTGCGAGGCAGAAGGCACTAAGGTATATTTGGGAGAACCAGAATCGACGATCCTGAACGGAGAAGAGGTCAAGGGGCTCGAGATATTCAACGATGTCTTTAACTTCAAGACCGGCAAGCTGATTGAACCCCCCGTTGATGCTGATCTAGAAGAAAACCAATCCTGGAGGTAACTTCGATCGAGGAGTTTGGAAAGGGCAAAGTGATGGAAGATGCTATGACAACTTTCACTAAGGCTGTTAATGAACTGATGCAGAAAGGAGATGTGAGAGACCAAGATCTACCTGGCACTATCAAGCTCCTCACCGAGAAGCTAATGCAGACTACTCTTGAGGTAGAACCTACCACTGACGCACCTGTTGCTACAACAACTGAAGCTCCTCCGCCTGTGGAGGAGGAAATTGATGATGTAATAATGAACATTTCTGATGTTTTTGACAATTTTACCTACGAGGCTCATTCAATGAAGTACGACAATTTTTCTTACTTGTTTGACGTTCTGCCTGATGGCACCATGCATTCATATGATCATACACATAACGTCTTTAACATTCATAACACATCATTAAATGAAATTAACTTGGGTACAAATGATTCACCAAAAATGGTGACAATTTCCAATGATTTGACTCTTGAAGAAAAAAGTGAGATCACGAATGTACTTAAACATCACATGGCAGCATTTGCTTGGTCATATGGGGATATGCCTGGAGTGGAAAGACAGATCACGAAACACCGTATCCTGACTGACCCTCGGATCAAGTCGGTAAAACAAAAACTGTGTCGCTTAAGGACGGAATGGGCAGAAAAGGTCAAGGCTGAACTGGCAAAGCAGATTAAAGCTAAATTCTTAGAAGTGGTTGAATACTCGACATGGCTAGCCAACATTGTCCCAGTAGCAAAGAAGGATGGCAAGGTCAGAGTCTGTGTGGATTTCAAGGATCTGAATAAAGCCTACCCAAAAGATGATTTCCCCTTACCCCACATTGATGTACTGATGCATTTACTTAATATTTTGTGGAGGGTTTATTTTTCCACTTTATGGATGGTTTATTTTACAAAACGTGAATCATGCATTTAAAATAAAAAATGACCTAAATGTGAACATGCACTATTAAAAGAACACGGTTTTTCTGTAGATGTAATTTAATGTGATCTAATGAGAAATAAGTAACTTATCCCGGACCCGAATCTCTGTGTCTTGGTGGGCCGTCCCCCGAACGTTAAGCCTCACAAGACTCTAATTCCTGGAAAGAGCTAATCCAGGTGGCGACTCCACACTAAGAGATGGCAGATTCGGGTTCGAACCAATCTAAAACATTTTCACTTTTCTCTTTCAACCTTTTCACCGGGTCCCCGACCCGATGCTACCTTTTCCAAATGCCCTGGTGGACCACGCCTATGAAATCGTGAGCTCTCGGCCCACCGCTCTGTGTCGCCCGCTCACACCCCCCACACTAAAGAACGTAATGTCCTCATTGTGAGACATTATAAAAATAAAACACACAACTAAAATAAAATAAAGGAAAGAAATTGAACCCATTTTATTCCTCAAAACTTAAATCTGGTGGACTCGGAGATATTTCCAAATTATGCATTATGAAGTATGCATCTAATTTTCGGTGTAATGATATGTTGGATTTTGTTAGTTGATTAACATCTTGTTGAATTACAGCAATATCCAGGCATGCTTTGTCGATATCTTTTACGAACTTTCCTCTCCATGTATCATTTGTACTTCCTAAGGCTTATCTTGAATCACCACTCTCGAATTGCATTTCCTCAAAATCTTCTTCGTCTGGTTCGTTTTCTCAAGTAGTAGACTCTTGTTCGAAGCTTTCTTATCCTTACCTCATAAGGTAGGAATGTAAAATTTCCTACTTCTTCTTTAACCAATCCCACTCTCTTCATGTACACTCCTCCCATAAAATTAAATTTCTCCCTTGGATTATATTGGTACGGTAATTGATTTTTCGCTCCCAAAATTATCCCACAAATCATGTTTGCTCCTCCAACTCCAGCCTTTTTATGTGTAGCCAGACTAGCAATGGATTCCATAATATACATTGGAAACTTTGGTCAAAATTGCAAAACTGCGCATTCGGATATTCTTGTTGGACGAGTTCTTAACTCGATCCAAACGTCCGTTAACTCGTAATCTTCATCTTTTTCAATCTCATCATAATTCTCTCCTAAATCAAACCAATTGATCAAATCCATCAAAGTGAATATATATTCATCACCTCCATTCCTGAATTTCTTCTTTAATCTATTCCCGTCATCAGCAACAGTAACCAAGAACTCGAGGAACCATTCCTCGATAAAAGGAAATCGCTTCAGCATAAACTTTTCCAATCCAAATAGTGAAAAGTATCTCTCTACTTCTGTGTAAATCCCAACATCAATAGCAAAAGTAGGATCATGGAAAAGCGTACCATGAAAATCGTAGTTCTTGATTCTCAAATATCTTTCCACTTCCTCGTCACTATAAATCAGAAAGGGACAACCAACTTCATTTTGTCAGTTCACCAATTTCTTCTTCCCTTTTGATGAAGTTGTTGTAGCCTTCTTAGGAGCCATTGAAATCAAAAAAGAAAGTTTTGGAGAATAGAGAAAACTTGATTTTTGAGAGCTAGAGATTAAGTATAAGAGTTATTGTGAAAATAATACATGAAAAGAGGTTATTTATAGGGAAATTAGGATAATCATTGCCCTTCCAACGGATAGATTAGAAATATGACCATTAGAATATAGCTATTACGGCAATAACTGCTATGCAGATCACATAGGTCACGATCGCAAGAGTAAGTCTCGATTGTGACTTCCTCTTTCTCAGAAACAGAAAGTTCAGAAAAAAAAATGATCACGAGCGCGATACATGTCGTGGTCGTGAAATGCCAAAATCCAAAAGTTTTTGTTCTTTTCCTTTATTTTTGAAAACACATTAACTTAAAAATATACACAAAATAATTAAAATCTACTATATATATATAATGAAAATATAAGAGATTTAGTGATCAATGGAGTTTTTCAACCCCTTGACTTCATATTCATGAATGAAATCTAGCTTAACAACCTCTTGGATGCAAGCATCAATAAAGTCAAGTTTCATGCAGATATCCTCATCCATAGGATATTTATCAGCTTTACCCATATTAAATTCAATAGTATCACCCCTATCCTTAATTTAATTTTTCCTTTCGAAACATCTACCAATGCTTTGCCAATATGCATAAAAGGTCTTCCTAAAATTATAGGACATTTTTCATCATATGCAAAATCTAGCACAACAAAGTTAGCAGGGAAAACAAATTTATCCACTTTAACTAGGATATCTTCTATTATGCCATAAGGACGTTTAATAGACTAGTCAGCCAACTGCAAAACCATATTTGTCCTTTTAACTTCGTCATCAAGCTTCAATTCTTTGAAGATCGATAAAGGCATAAGATTTATACTAGCCCCAAGATCACATAAACATTTTGGAAAAGAAATGTTTCCAAGTTTGCATGGAATTGTGAAAATTCCTGGATCTTTTAGTTTAGTGGGCATTTTAGCAGTTATTATTTTACTACAATCTTCAGTTAAAGATACTTTTAATATTCCTTCTAAACTACGCTTTCGAGATAAAAGTTCTTTGATAAACTTATCGTAGTTAGGAATCTGAGTAATGGCTTCAATAAATGAAAGATTGATTTCCAGACCTTTAAGTTTGTTGATGAAATCAATGAACT
>CATIWQ010167289.1:0-19580 GCA_949673415.1 Euphorbia schlechtendalii | reverse complement strand
TCAATCTATTTCCCTCTTTACCCTTATTAACTCCTTCATTGTAAATAACAAAAAAAAAAAAAAAAATTTCAAGAGTCTATTCATGTATTAATCGAAGAATACTTTTAAGAGTATGTTAAGTATATTAACCACCTCATTTAAAAGGAAGGTAGTATAAAATTTTTATATCAACATTAACTTCAATTCTTTTATTATTACAATCATGGTTGCCAAATTCGGTCTGGTCCCACGAACTGGTGAAGGCAGAAGGTCAAGGATGAACAGAACAACCATGGTTGAACTGAGGTTCAACCGTTCAGAATTTATATGTTAGAAATTATTATTTTTAATATTTATAATATAATATACAGCAAACTAACTGTTGACACTAAAATAATATTTAAATTAGCGTAAAAAGACTTATTTGACTTTATAAATTTACGATATTTACATATAATTTTCACTATTCATTAATTGATTTACATTGAGCGTTTTACTTTACAAATTTTGAAAAAATTGAGATAAAAAGTTGAATTGTCTAGACTTAAAGATTAGAATTTATTGGGTCTTCATTTTAACATTAACCAATATAATTTTTTATCTAAGAATTAACCGATTAATCCGTATCGGGTCACCGGTCCAACCCCGGTCAACAGGCCGATTGTGACAACATTGATTATGACAATCGTAAGATAAGAATTTCGATTCAAGAAAAATCAAAATAATCATATTAAAAACTTTAATTATAAAGTTATTAATACTCCATCCATTCTATTTTATTATCTCTTTAGCTTTTTTATCCCTTCTTATTTTGATTGTCATTCGATGAATTTTTCCCTCTTTCTTCAAATTCTACCCTTATTAATAACAATCAATTTTCTTCCCCTGTATTTAAAGGATTTATTTCATCTCTCTTTTATTTCTATCCATGTTAATAATAATGAATTTATTTTTGCTATGTTTAAGAGATTTATTTCACATCTCTTTCAATTCTATCCATATTAATAAGAATGAATCTATTAATCAATGTGATAAATACAAAAATTTAATTTAATCTTTTTGAATTAATCCTTTATTCTAGGGCAAAACTTTAAAAAGACAATAGAATGAGATGGAGGAAGTATATTTTATCGATAATTTAAAAAATAAAATTGGTTATACGCTTCAATCTCATAATTTTTTATAATACATTGCCTTGATTGAAAGTGTAGCTGTAAGACAAAATTAAGTTAGAGGGACTAGTCGGCTTGTCGACGCCTCTTAGATGCTTAAATTAACGAAGTGTCCGATCTTTCAATGGAATAATACATTGCCTTAGATCGAAAGTGTACTTGCAAGATAAAATTGGGTTAGAGGGACAAATGTTACGACCCGCCAAAATGCCAAAATTTTTCCTGTAAGTGCCGAGCCAAGAAAGTCTAACCTCGTCACACGAGGCCGGCTTACCGGTGCCTCTCTAATACTTAAATTAGTAAAGCAAGAGAGGGATGATCATATAAGAGTTGAAGTTCAAGGTAAAAAAATTTTGTACCTTCAGGTATTGAGGCCTTTATACCCTAAATAGAATATAAATAAATATCATAAAAACTGCATCTCCCGATTTGATGTCATCTTTTTAACGAGAACAAATTATATCTGAAATAGGTAATGTATCAAATATGATTTAATCTCTTCCTTGTAAAGGAAGTTTAAGCATTCACATATCATCTTCATTTTGCATGTTTTAGACTTAGGTAGTGATGCGGATATCTCGGGCTAACCGAGATTCACTCACCTTGCCCGCCTTGTCGTGAGAGACGAATACCGGCTTGCTTGGACCATTTGGGGAGACTTGACCATCTTAGTGAAGGAGGCATGAGAAGTACACCCCATGTGATATTTACCAAGTTATGATTTGTTATGATCAATTTTTAGTTAAACATTGTGGATAATTAATTAAAGATATATTATATCCATATGAGGTCGTGTTCTCTTGACCTATAAATAAATTCAATCCAATTCAGTTCACTTCAGTTTTATTTAATTGTTAAAATTTATACCGAAATAAATTCAATTTCATTTGATCTATTTTAATTTAGTTCTTATCCAGTTCAATTTAGTTCAGTTCAACTTTTAGAAGTTGAAAAGAACTGTACGTAATTAAGTGCAAATTAAGTTTTAAAAGGAATCAAGAGGATCAGGACACATCTCTCTAAAAAGAAAACCAAAGGATTAGTACAAAGAAAATCAATTGTATTTGTAGATATATATGGATGACCTGACCAAGTATTGCTTAATTCAATTCTAATCAATTGTATATTCGAGTCAAGTTTAGATGTTGGACTTTTTCACTTCCGTAGTTGATTAACCAAACTGGACACTTTAAACTTTTAAGGATAAAAAATCAATGATACCAAGTTTTGACCGTTGAATATTGTTCACAAATTCTCTTGGCC
Source organism: Euphorbia schlechtendalii (assembly GCA_949673415.1). NCBI lineage: Eukaryota > Viridiplantae > Streptophyta > Magnoliopsida > Malpighiales > Euphorbiaceae > Euphorbia > Euphorbia schlechtendalii. The sequence continues at coordinate 17,166 of CATIWQ010167289.1, read as the reverse complement.
TCCTCCTTTCCTGTTATAAACCCTAAAATCAAATTCATAATTCCAAGTGCTAAAAAGCAAAAAAAATGTGCACCCTTGAGAAGAGAGGCAGCATCTACATCCTCACCTTGATCGGCTCCGGCCAGCACCGGCTCAACCCAACCCTAATCGACTCGATCCGATCGGCTCTCAGCACACTCCGGTCCGAGCCATCATGCTCCGCCCTCATCACGACATCCCAAGGCAAGTTCTTCTCCAACGGCTTCGATCTGGAGTGGGCCCAATCCTCCCCTTCGCGTCTCAAGCTCATGTCCTTGAAGCTCCAGTCACTGGCATCGGAGCTGATCTCGCTTCCCATGCCGACAATAGCGGCGGTCACGGGTCACGCGGCCGCGGCCGGAATGATCTTGGCCATGAGCCACGACTACGTTCTGATGAGGAAAGATCGAGGGTTTCTGTACATGAGCGAGACGGACATCGGGCTTGTCATCCCGAAGTGGTTCATGGTTCTACTCAAGTGCAAGATCGGCGAGAGCAGGGTCCGGCAGGAGGTTATAATGGCTGCCGCGAAATTGACGGCCGAGATGGGCGTGGCAAGAGGGATCGTGTGGTCCGCGCATGATTCCGCGGAGGAGACGGTCCATGCCGCAGTTCGGTTGGGAGAGGAGATGGTGGAAAGGCGATGGAATGGCGACGTTTACGCGAAAAACAGGATGGAGGTTTTGAAAGATGTGATGGAAAAGATTGGTTTGGTTGAAGAGATAGAGGAGGATGAAATTAGTAGATTCAAGAAAATTCAGTCTAATTTGTAAAATTTGGCCAAGAATAATGGCAAAAGTATTCAGATTGTAATAAGATTATGCATTGTTATATTACCTATTGTTTTAACAATTTATTTTTTAAAAAAAAGACGCATTTGAGAATAATATATTCACTCATGCAGTGTAAATGGCATACTTAGCTAACTTAGGTTTGTGATTTGAGCATTCTGAGCAAGAAGGTGTTTCTCTTCGTCCTCGATTTGTTGCAGCCATTTGAGACCAAGATCGCATCCTGCTTTTGCCGCTATTTGGAATTGTTCTTTTGCCGCCTCTACAGGATTTTTCATCGTGCTCTCTGTTGTATCGTTTGCCTTTCTGGCTGACGAACCTCTTTTCGATTTGATTTTCGTAAGTGATTCTGGAACTTGAGCGCCTGCAAGTAATGATAAACTCATATTAACAATATGTGCTCTCTGTTTTCTAAAGCTAAACAACCTGCATAAATTTTCCACATTGTAAGCATCATATAAGACGCCATATTTGTCAAGTTCAATGGTCATAATTTGGTGCTCATAGTAAGATGATGAATTTAAATTTAAAAAAGGACAGTTTCTTTACTATGAAAGTTGTAGAACTAGAAATAATTGATGAATCATGTGATTAATCTTTTACTTCACACATGAACGAAAAAAAGAAAGAAAAACTTCAAATAAACTAGACTTATTTTCAGTATTGCACCAACTTGCAGTTGAAGAGTAGAATACAAAATAAAAACCTTTTAAACTCTTACAAAACAAGAAAATATATATATATATATATATATATATATATATATATATATATATATATATATATTGTCAACCTTGGAAAAGAAAAAAGAACATTTTACTTGTTAGAGAAGAAGAAGAAATAAAAAAAATCGACCAGCTAACCTCTAAGAAGGAGAGATCCATATGCTATAGCTGCACCAGCATGCCCCTGCATGAAATGCCAATATCAAGAGAGATACATACAATGTTGACATTAAAACAATTAATTAGATATTATAACATATAATAGTAAAACTGCAATTATTAGCAACGTGTGCAGCAAAACTTCCTTCTGTCAGACACTTGAAGGAACACCAAAACAAATTTTTTCAATTTAATATGGCATAATGGAAACTAAAAAATTTGAAAGAAAAATTAAGAATGCCGCTTGTCCATTTCCGAACCAGCCACTGTAAATTAAGTGTTGCAGCAAAAAACACCATTTGATTACCTTCTCAGATGCCCTATGGAAGCACCACAAAGCGGAGGCAACATCTTTCTTCACACAATCCCCAGTTAGGTACACCGTCCCAAGAAGGTAGAGAGCGCCTGGATGCAACTAAAAACCACCATAAACTTCAATCAGGATTTAAACATAAAGTGCAAACTCACATTGAAAGGTCCACAGAAACATACCTTATCAACAGCCATCTCGATGTAATAAAATGCTCGCTGATCATCCTGGACATAATCATTCTGCAAAAAGAAAAAAACACATACGATGACTGAGTTATGTTAATAATATTCAAACCTAACAGCCCATTATACATATATGAGATCAACCTCTGTAACTTATCTGAATTAACTCAAATAAATTCCATGAGCAATTCCAAAAAAAGAGAAAATGAGAGAACTCCCTACTGATAGATGAAAATTACTTTCATTCCAACTTGCAAAATTTTGCCAGTTTAGGTAAACTAAAGTTTGCTAATGATTTCACATAGCTAGAATGCAACATAAAGTAATATGTGTACCTCAACTCTGAGCCGACAACCTAATTCATATTGTGCATCTGAATCACCCATTTCTGCAGCTTCCACTAACAAAGCAGCTCCTCTGTGTCATGGCATATAAAAAGAAGAACAGGTCAATATTGCACACAAATTAACATATGAGAAACATAAGCGCCAAGTAAAAAGTGAAACATATGAATAACATCCATGAGATCAACCCCGGAAATGTTATACAACTCCAAATCACTCAAAATAACATTTCTTGGCACTTTCCTTGTCAAACTATCATAAATGGACTCTACAGAATGAATGATTAGGCAAGTGTGGTTGATATTAACTTCCTTTCACTGAAAAGTGCACTCAAATCTTAAGAGCTAAGTTCCATATTTCAACACCTTTAACATTCCACGAAAGCACTTAAAACAAATGGTAAGAAATAAAAAACAAAAGAAATTCTAAGAAGAAAACACCAAAATTCTAAATGATCGTTCATCATGTAGAACTGAGACTAGATACCCTAATACAGTTACTATTTCTTTGCAACATAATCTTATCATTGATACATGAAAATAGGAGAAAAACAAAAGCTTAAACTTACATGGCTTTGGATGCCCCAGGAATGTGATATTTCAAGTGCAATTTTGACAGCCAATACCTAGCGTGGGTGTTTGAGCTGTCAGCCTCCAGAGCCAATTCAAAATTCTCTTTTGCTGTCTGATAACAAGCACACAAAAGGAAATGAATAATGGATTTTGTTAAGATAAGATAGTCACATCAAGTGCCAAAAACTCCTCTCTACTTCAGTTTACAAATACATTCAGGTATAAAATTTGCGTGCACACTTAAATCTGATTTATATTAATCTATTCAGACAAAAAAATGTTATTAGCAGAGGTCAAGTGTACGAAGTGTGTGGGAACTTAAACTACTTTTGCATAATGCTCTAACATATTGCATACCATTACTTTGGTCTAAATGTCTCAATTGAGTACAATCAAAGTCCAAAATTTATACGCCAATGTGGCAAGCATAGCTATACACGACACGACTTCAAATACAGATATTGCTAGCTATTATTCAAGCTCACCAATTACATGAAAATCCACGAATTACTCTGATGTGTTCATCCATCAAAATAAATCAATCCATTAAGGTCAAACTACACGCAGATCATAAAACTTCCACAAGTAATTCTGACTCGAACAAATTCCAATTACAAGTTATCGCATTATACTTGAAGCAGTTTCAGAATTAATCATAATTCATAAATTCATCAAAAACCTCATAGATTGAATGGAGCTCCAATTAGTACCCTGAGATGAGGGATGAGGCGTTTATCATGGAGTTCACAGTAATCAATGACTCGGTCTACTTCTTTCAAAGCATTCCATCCCTTGGCTATAAACTCCATTGCTTTCTTGTTTCTACTATGCATCTCTCTCTGCGAAAATAAGAACACAGAAGCAGTAAAGCTAAGAACAAAGAGGAGAGAAAATACAGTAAAGAGGAATTACTCACAATAGGATTATAGGAGTGAAAAGTGTCAAGTAGAGTTAAATTCTTTTTCACGTAATGCCTAAACATATTTGGTCTGTATATGGGACCAAAATGTAGAGAAGTAATATGTCAGCAGCAGCAAAGCTCTCTCGCGATAGGAACGGCCTTGGTCACTTATGCTAGAGGCAGCAGCGGAGCCGATATCCCAACTCTGGGGGCATAATTGCTTAAAAAAATCAATCCGGCTCAAAATAAATTAAAAAGTACAAATCTAAAAGATAATGTAACAACACAATAATGAAACAATGAAGTCAATATTTTCAATTTCAATTTTACAAATAATAATACTAAATTACTAAGTTTAGTAACACAATTTCAATCAAAATAAGTCAGTAACTTCAATTTCTAGGTATGTAGACAGTATGCATATTCACAATTTCAAACACAGTAACAAAAAATCCAATATTCTGTATCCCTATCTCCCAAATTCAATTTGACAATTTTACAATTTCAAAGCCCTCCCTATTCCATTCTACAATACTAACATTATTTAGTAGCAATTTTATTTTCATACCATAATAACTCTTATTTGATAATTTACAGTATGAAAGGAAACTAACCTTAAAATAGAAACTCCGGAGAAGGCGTGATGAGAAGCTCCGCGCGGCGAGCGAATAACAGATGAAGAAAATGATGAGTTCCGATGAACCGTTAATGAACGAAGAAGAAATTGACAATGGAGTGGAAAGAACAAAAACGCAGGCTGCAACTGAAGTGGCCAAGTGGACTGCTCCGGGCTCGGTCCGAGTCTGCTCCATGAGTTGGGCTTTGATTCTTAATATTCATTTGAGCCTGGCCCGAATTCATTAAAATGTTCGAATTCCCCTCTCCTTCTCCCCAGTAATTGGGATTTAGGACCTCTGTTTCATGCCCTCATACTGTTCGATTTAATTCCCCACAGAAGCTTCAAGCCCCAAACTATGATTCCCAAGCCACTTCGCCCACTGCTCGCCGGCACTTGTATTTTCTTTGGCGGAGTAGTAGTTCTCAATATCACTTCTTCAATGGCCATCGGAGCTTTCCGCTATGCAAATGACCTCAAAATGGTAACCTTCATCAACTTGATTCTTTTCCTATTTCTCGAATTAATGCTAAAAAATGAGGCTTTGGAAATAATGAAGAGGCCATAATTGATTGTGTTTGCGTGTAGAGGAAGCATGGTTTGGCGTGTGGGGTTTGTAGAGGAAAAGGGTTTTACATATGCAAGCTGTGTGAAGGCAATGCTACTATCAAGTGGTCGCCTTTGTATGATCCTATTGCTATTAACCCTTGCCTTTGCCCTACCTGTGATGGTATCAGGTAATTTCCTGTCATGTCTTCTTTTTCTTTCATTTTTGAGATGCTGGAATTTCCTTTTTTTGATTCCTTTAATTGCAGGGTTCAGCGCTGTCTAAACTGTCTTGGCAAGGGATATTGCTATGCTTCCTAAATCTTGTATGTGTACTTTTCAGGGCCAAGCTGCCTCTGCTTCACTTAATTTGTTTGCTATCTTTGTACAAGTATTGTGGTCAATACGGGTATACTTGTCTTCACTCCACTCTTGGTTAAGATTAGTAGTTGACTTGTTTGGCATTGTCTAAATAAGTTGCTCTCACAGATTTATTATAAGAATTATGAGCTCGTTTGGTTGGCAGGAATGGAATAGAATAAAAAATGAATGCAAAAACGTCAAATATGATACATTAGGGAATAACTCAACCTAGTTACTATAGGAATCATGGAATAGCTATTCCTCTTTAAAATGAGGAATAGTTATTCTGTGATTACTATGGTAATTTGATAGAGCTATTCCCTCTGATGTCGTAGTTATGTATCATATTTGATGTTTTTGCCTTCATTTTCTGTTTTATTTCATATTTTAGCTCTGAACAACACATTTGGTCCTTCATACTATTTAATTTTGAACTGACTGATTTATTTTACTTTTTTTCAAAATCAACTTCGATGTTTATGGGAAAAGCTTGAAATAGAGTTTTTCAGAAAAATAGCTTGGGAAAGTACAACCAAACTGACCCTAAATGTGATATGTACCCTGGTCCATACGGTAATGAGAAAGGGAATAGAAGTTGTTATAGCTTAAATGAATATTAGGCTCTTAATTCATTTTTGGATGGGATGTTGCCTCTTAATCTCTCATTTATATACAGTTTAGAAACAGAAATGTTTAGGTCCAAATTGCTTCTATGCATGAAATGAACATGGTACCTTGTTGATGACATTCTTAGGTTAGGCAAATGCGCTAGCAAAATACTGAATGAGGACCGGTTTCTTAAACCAAGAAGATGGAGCGTTGTTGAGTTCTTAGGAGGTCAGACAAGTCTTTAAAAGAGTAGGAATGAAAACGGAGTTTAATGGGGCAGGAATGCATTCCTCATCTCCATACCCATTAAGGTTTTGGGGGATAAATATTCTCCATATCCATTAAGGTTTTGGGGGAAAAATATTCTTCATATCCGTTAACGTTTCGGAGATAATTTTTCCTCCATTTCCTTATCGGAGATTCTCCATTGGGTATCGGATATTCCCTATTTCCTCATTTAAATAAATAATAAGTAAATATTTTCAAAGTTTCATACAATAAAAACTTTAAATCATTACCTAAAAAGTATTATTTGATCAAATTGTTTCAAAGCTAAATAAATTTAAAGTCTTAATATATAATTTGAAAAGTCAATCACATTATATAATAATTTCTAAGAAAATAAACACCAAACTTGAAATGCAATGTTCAACATTCAAAATAAGAGTATAGATAAAAACATCAAAGTCAACAATATTTGGTTCATTTCCATATTGTTCTTCCATCTAAATACATAATATTTAGGGTTGCAAGGTTTATAAAATTTTTTAAAAAAGGAACTTGGAATAAGCCCATATCCATATGTCATATAATATAAATTATAATTTTTATAAAATATAGAAAATATTTGGAGGGTTCAGGCATAATTCGAAAAATAGTTGGAAATTTTTCAATGAAGGTATATCTGTATTGGGTTCAGGGATTTATCGTATTGGGGAGTGCATTCCCCATCTCCATTTCCATTAAGGTTTCGGGTACGAAGAGTTCTCCACTCTCTACCCGTGGGGAATTTTTATCGGGGATTTTTCATCCTTATCGGAGCGGATCTCCATCAAATTCGGAGATTTGGAGCCCCATTTTTACCCCTGTTAAAGAGGCAGATTGTAGGCACAACTCAGGACATTAGAGTTCCCCTTGTAACCCTCAATGGATCTGCTTTGCTATAAAGCTGATATCATGTAAGCTTTGATCACACCATTACCAACACATCTACTCTGATAGCCTATAATTCGTATAAAACTGGTGTTGTTGGAATTGCTAGGCGCTCGAAGAGGAGATCTACTTAAAGAAAAAATAGCAAACAAATGTATAGATAATACCATCAATGTATTCAATAGTGTAAAATAATAATACAACCACATAATTCTAAAAGTTAATGTAACAAATAGTATATAGTTGACAATTACAAAGAAATTTTTTGGAAAGTTTCAAGCATTTCTGTAGTCGAAAACACGTGTCAGTAGCATATATTCTCGAAGACATGCATTGCTACATATTCAAACATGTGTATAAAGTTATGATTTTTAATAATAGTAATAATCACGCACTCAATGTATATAATTGCATGCATATATGATAAATTGAGTATACAAGTGAAGAACTTGGTGTTAGAGGCTACTTAGGCTGATTTGTAGTTCTATATTTCTTAATCCCATAGGCCTTGTGGTAGAACTTGTATTTTTACCTTCATTACTTTCTCAAATAAGTCATCTCTTTTGAATTTCTAATGTCAATATAACATGAACACTGCAAAGCCTATTCAATTTTGTTGTTTATCCTGTATTAAAACTTCACAAAATATTGGCTTATCGAATAAGGCTCGGGAGAATCGATGATTGCATCTTTGATGCACTTGCTAGTACATCTGAAAATTTTGAATTGACTAGTTGTAAATAGCTCCAGACCAGACTATGATTATACTGGACTTACCTACCTTAAGCGCCTTAACTTACGCGCTTGCCGCATGACTCGGGGATGTCGAGGCGCTTTGGCATCGAATAATGAGAGCTTAGGCGAGCGTCTCATAGGCTTTTGACAACGCTGTATAAAACTAGGAAAAGGATTCTTAGAATCTGGATTTTGGTACATTTGTAAACTTCAACCAGTCTTCCCTTTTCTCTTCGGGGGTTGCTGTTCCGTGAGGTGACCGATGGTATGAATAGGGGGCTGATTGCTCCCTTTTGTGAGCAAGAAATATGGGCCGCTATGTGTTCGTGTAATGAAGGGAAAGCCCCGGGTCCCAATGGTTTTAATTTCTATTTTTACAAACGATTTTGGAGCTAGTTAAAGTCGTGTATTTTGGGAGTTTTCGACAAATTTTTCTCTTTGGGGGGGGGGGGGTTGCCATCGTTAATTAAGAATTCGTTCACGGTTCTCATTCCTAAGGTGCCGGGATTCTTGCTCTTTGGGAAACTTTAGGCCGATTGCAGTTGTCCATGGGATTTACAAAATCGTCACTAACGTGTTAGCAGCTCGGATTAAACCAATGCTAAGCGAATTAATCTCGGACAATCAATTCGCCTTCGTTAAAGGGAAAAACATTCATGAGTGCTCCTTCATCGCATAAAAAATTATTCACTCCATTCATCATCAGCATAAATCGTGTCTCGCTTTGAAACTTGATTTCAAGAAGGCGTATGATTGCATATCTTGGGATTTTATTGTCGCGATTTTGCATCGAATGAGATTCAATAAAAAGTGGATTTCGTGGCTAGTTGAATGTAGAAAGGATTCGGTGACTACAATTTTGGTTAGTGAGGCCCCAAGCGAACCGATACATCTTAGACGAGGCGTAAACAAGGAGATCCAACTTCGCCCTTTATCTTTGTTTTGGCTATCGAAGGATTAAAGCAATTATTTGACGCTAGCATACGCGGTGGCTTGATCCCGGGTTTCCGAATTGATGATGACTCACCCGACATATCTCCACTCCAATTCGCAGATGACACTTTATGTTTTATTCCGGATGATGCCTCGTTAATTCCGGTAGTGGTAAGAATATTACGATGCTTCGAATTGATGTCGGGTCTTAGCATTAATTTCCAAAAGAGTTCGTTGATGGGCGTGAACGTGGAGGAGACTCGGGTTGCTAACTGTGCCGAAAGCTTGGGTTGTAAAATGGAGAAATTTTCGATTGTTTATCTTGGTACCCCTTTGAGCTACAAACTTGTTCCAATGTCATGTTGGAATCCTCTCATTGCGAAATTTTACAATAGATTACAAGGTTGGAAAGGCAATTGCTTGTCATAGAGTGGAAGAGTTGTGTTGGTGAAATTGGTCCTTGCCTCATTACCAATCTACTTGCTTTCGCTTTTTAAGCTTTCGAAGATGGTAAACGACAAACTCACCCAACTTATGAGAAACTTTCTTTGGAAAGGCGATGCGAAAGAGAGAGGTATTAATAAAGTCAGTTGGAGCATGATTGCTCTACCGAAAGTAATGGGTGGTCTATTTATAAGGGACTTCAAGATTGTTAATTGTTGCCTTTTACTTAAATGGCTGTGGAAATTTCGAACGGGGGAATCGGATTCGCTTTGGTTCAAGTTAAATGTGAAGAAATATAATTTTTCATCTTGGAAATCGTTAGAAGATAATAGTTCTAATGGGGTATCACATGTTTGGAAAGGTAATTTAGATGTTTGTGTAAAGAACGAGGCTGTGTGGAGCACTTTCAAGCTAAACGTCAAAGTGGAGATTAGTTCGGGTACGGGATGTTCCTTTTGGTTTGACAATGGACTTCGAACCAAACTTTGGCGGATCTTTTTCCCGACCTTTTCAATCTATGCAATCGGAAAACGTGCTCAGTTAAGGAGGGATGTCGCTTCGTGTTGACTCTCGGTTCGGTTACTCGACCGTTTTGGAGACGGAGATTAAGGATAGCTTTTGTGGAAAGGTGTGAGGAGCTTAAACAGTGGCTGCTGCAATCCTCCCTTGGGTTGTTTGACATTGTCTCGGCAAGGGCAGTAGCTATGCTGCGGGATTCTGACCAGCCCGACAGAATTGTCTGGACCATGGGTGGTTCAGCTGCGTTCTTGGCGGTGAGTTTCGATTCTTTGGTTGGTTAGTTTTTCACGGTAGAATTCCTTCGAGAGCGTTTCTAGTTCATAGAGGTTGCCTTGATGTTGCAACGTGCCATTTTTGTAACGAGATCGAGACCATGGAACACGTTTTATTTCATTGTACAAAAGCACGTTCGGTATGGTGCAACCTTTTCAATTTATTTGGTGTATAAGTGACTATCCCGAACTCGGCTTACATCTTCCTCTCCTTATGGCGGTCTTCCTTCTCGGTTGGACCCAATTGCGACTTGGCTATGTCTCTTTGGTTTGTGATCTCGTGGCATAATTGGAAGAGAAGATTCGGACTAATATTCGACGACCATTATAGAGACGAAGATATTTTGCTAGCTAGTTACTACTTTTGTAAATTCATTTTCTTATCTAGGAAGCGTATTTTTCCGAGTGGTTCGTGAGATGTACTAGCCCACCCTAGTATTATGATTAATTGTAATTAACGATTGACTCTCCTTGAGAGTTCTTATTTTTATTTAATAAAAGAGGGATAGGTGTAACTTTCACCTGTCCCAAACTTTTGTCGATGGAGGAACACGTTGTTCCTTCGGAGGACTTTAAAAAAAAAAACAGTCCATCCAATTTTAATGGTTGAAGTTTAATTCCATTGTGGATCCAACAGACAACTGAAATTCAACATCAACCATTAAAATTAAATGAATGGTTGAGATTGATTGAAATTTACAAATGTGTTACCTACCAAATTTTGAAAATCCTTATCCATGAAACTATGAGGATTATGTCAAACAGTAGAAAAAACATGTAAAACGTATCACTTAGAGCATCCCATTCAGTGTGAAAACCAATATTACATTACAAGCAGACTCGTGTAGGTTGTCAATAGGGCTGTCTTAATTTTTAGATATGATATCTATTAGGACAATGATTCAACTGTAGTACTAAGAAGATGGAACCTTCTTCCTGCTTGCATTTGTTAATTTAACCATAATTGATGCCTCCTAAATTTGTTTCGTATTTAGGACAATTTATTGCATTGTCCTTAGTTTTGTTTGACATTTTGTTTTCTCAAAGGCAGGTTGTTATGGACTTTTTTGCCATTTTATTCTTTGCGTTGACTTTCATCGTAAAGTTTTCTTCATTTTGCTTTCGGTGAATTGGATTTGTTGGAGATGTGAGTAAACCAGTGATTTGTGCCTAACAATGCTCGCAGAAAGAAATTGAAACAGAACTAATATATCATTTTTATTTTGTTTCATCTTTCTACATAAACTTAAAATAGAAGTATTTTGGGCCTGGAAACTACAAGAAAGTTTCAGGAACAAAAACAATCCATGCAAACTAATGCCACTTGCAGTTCTTTTATTTCACTTTCATACTCATAAAGGCAGAAACGTTAATGATCTAGAAACACATTTTTCTACTGGCCGTCACCTAACACAGTTAATTATAATAATTTTGAAAAATATTATAACTAATAGTTTGACAAAATGCCCGTTGAAGAATGACATGCCTTTCAAATTAAACAAATGCAAACTTTGAATTTTCCAAGAAAAGAAAACCTTCGCCTAATTTACTTCTGACATCTATATGAATATCATAATCCGTACACATGATTTTAGAACATCAACCTACTACGTAAAATATGATATTTGATATCTTAATTTAATTATTTTTGGATTTGTATAGTTATACATTAGTATTTCATTTGGGTATATTTAACTTTTTTATATTTAAACTGTTATAAAAATATCCAGACTAATTAGATGATTCGTTGAATTTAAATTAAAACTATAACAAGTATATTAGTTACTTCATAATATATCGTACATTAGTCTTCAGTCTTCACCTTACCCAAAAAACAATAAACTATTCATCAGTGGTCAAATTGAAAATAGTTAATTGGATAAATAACAATTTATGTCACAGCATACTTTTCCTGATATCTAAATTGACTAGAAAACACAATCTACGCGGTGCATCCATCCTATATATAATTTCATTCACAAGAAAAGCTGTAGTAGAATAAAAATGGCAGAGGCCACAGTCTCTTTGACACTAGCAAGAATAAACGACCCTCTCATCCACCAATCAAGTTCCTTCCTCGGAGTCGGCCACGAACTCCAACAGTTGCGAACCGAGCTAACCCAGCTCAAGCGGTTCCTACACGACGCGGACCGTAAGCTCGAACACGACAAGCGTGTCAGAAACTGGGTCGCTGATGTCAGAAACGCCGCTTACAATGCCGAGGATATCATCGACTCCTTCGTCGCCAAAGCCGCGTCCCGGGATGATCACCGTTTCCTCGTCCCCATCTTTAGCGACACTCTTTACACTTACCGAGTCCGAAAGCAAATCAAGTCCACCCGGAACAAGATTCTTCACGTCACGGCCGAGATGGAGAAGTACGGCGTTCTTCGTAGCGACGACGAAGAGGAGGGATCGGGTGTTTTTACTATCACGCGTAAGCGTGACGTGGAGGACGATGTGATTGGTCGGGAGGATTGTGTGAGCGATGTTGTCAAGCAACTGATGGTAGACGATGAGCGTTTTCGAGTCGTTTCGGTGGTCGGAACGGGGGGATCGGGTAAAACTTGTTTTTTAAGGAACGTTTATCGTCGTATGGTTGTCGAGAATCGGTTCGACTGTAAAGCGTGGGTGTTCGTGTCTCGGCAATGCAGTGCAAATGATGTTTTACAAGGGATTCTGGGTCAGCTGGTGAAGGGACGGAACGATAGTTATCGAAGAATGAAGGAGGAAGAGTTGGTGGAGAGTCTGTACCGTTTTCTAGCGAAAACCCGCTACCTAGTGGTTCTCGATAACATAGAGAGGAACGAGACGTGGGACGGTTTGAAGTACGCTTTTCCGAACGGAAGAAAAGGAAGCAAGGTTTTGTTCGCGACCCGTAATAGAGAAGTTGGTATGTACACGAATCGTTGCACTTCCGATCCGTTTCAACTCTCCCCGTTGACCCCCGAAGAAAGTTGGAAGCTATTCTGCTTAAAGTTGAGGTCTTTCCCGACTCATGTTTTCGCGAGTTCTACCTGTCCGGAAGATTTTGAAAAGATAGGACGGGAAATGGTGAAAAAGTGCGACGGGTTACCGCTTCCGATTCTCGTTCTCGCCGGCTTAATGGCGACAAAAAGGTCGCTAAAAGAGTGGAAATCGGTTCAAAGAGATTTGAACGCGTTCTTGAAGAAGTATCGTCAAGGCCAAGGCGGATTTCACGGGATTTTATGGTTCGCCTATCAAGAGTTGCCTTTTTATTTGAAACCGTGTTTCTTGTATTTCGGGCTTTTCCCCGAGGGTCAAGAGATACGAAAGAAGGCGTTAGTTCGGCTGTGGATTGCCGAAGGATTTATAACCCATCAAGTAGAGGGAAAAGAAACACCGGAAGACGTTGCGGAAAAATACTTGCAAGACTTGATTAACAGGTCAATGGTAGAAATTTCCGAAACGGCCCTTTCCAGAAGATGTCGTATACACCATCTAATGCGAGACTTGTGCTTGTCGAAAGCAAAAGAAGAGGACTTTATCGATTCTAAGTCGCGTCGAATCGCTATTCTTCGTTCTAACACTTCGCCTTTAGACATAGTGCAAAAACATTCAAACCTTCGTTCCCTTCTGTGCTTTGGGGAAAGGGATTCGAAGGATTTGATGGAAGTAAGGTGTGGGATTTCCGACATCAAACAACTCAAGTTATTGCGGGTTTTACATCTCGAGGATATGCATCTTCATAACTGGACACCTTTCGGTTCGCTTTTCAATCTACAGTATCTCGTTTTGACATCAACGAATCCTACAAGATCACTCGATTTACCCCCCGACTCGATATCCCACTTGAAAAGCTTGCAAATGCTCGACATCAGGGGCTACAGCACAGCAAGAATACCGCCCGAGTTGTCGAATCTGACTCATCTCAGGCATTTGCTTTTACCTCTCGATGAAAATCAAGTGAACTTCCAAATTAGTTCGTTACGAAATCTCGAGACGCTCAAGTACGTAAAAGTCAAGAACTTGATGAGAGGAAACGCGATCGAGAAGCTGACTAATCTTCGAAGCTTAGGAGTGATGTTTCGGAAATCGGAAGAAGCCGAAGTTGTTCTTCAATCTCCAATGGCACAGTCGGGGAATCTTCGGTCGTTACAAATGTTCGGAGATTATTTTACGAATTTCGAAAATCTTTCGTGTTGCCTTGATCTCGCTAAGCTGAAGATACATGGGCAGATAGCTGATGGAAACTTGGGATTCCTGCCGGTGAATTTGTCAAAGTTGACTTTGGTGGGGTCAAAAATGCAGAAGGATCCGATGATAGAGCTTGGAAAGATGCTGAATCTGAAGATTCTCAGCCTGGGAAAAGATTCCTACAGTGGAAGTAAAATGGTGAGCCGTGAAAAGGGATTTCCGATGTTGGAGATTCTGATGCTTACAGGGCTACAAATCGAGGAGTGGAAGGTGGAAGAAAGTGCAATGTTGTCGCTGAGGAGGTTACATGTAACGGATTTGCCAAAACTGAAGATGATTCCGGAAGGTTTGAATGCTATTTCTAGCCTTGAGATCATCCATAAGTAGGCTGTGTTTTTTCTATAAAACATTTTTGTGCTTGTATTTTTTAATTGAAATATGATCAATAAATTAAGTGTGCATTACTATATATTAAATAAGAATTTGGAGTGTAGTTACACCAATTCCCTACAGATTAAGAAAGAGTAATATTTGGTGAGTTGCTTTCTACTCTGGAAACTGAAGCACTTTAATAGGGCAATGGAGAAGAGAAAACCTGTTATGATTCTTTATTCAACTTGTAAATAAAGACACAAAGCTACCAACTCCTAATAAATTCGATGAACACAAGCAATTTTGTAGAAGCATAGTGCGAGTTTCAAAAGTTGACTTTGTTTTGTTACTCAAGTCTCTATTCCAGACAACTTGGACTGTTTGAAAAATGTTATATATTTGTCCGTTGAATCGTTCGAACGTGAAATCTCTAGAAGTTACGAATTCAATCATAAACAATGAGCTATGGAACATTTGTCACCACAAAACTTTTACTGCAGAGAAAATGAGTAGACCAACTTCTTTTACATTAAAAAATGACCATCGATAGATTTTCCTGACATGGATTCAAATTTTAACACTTTGATAGCAATAATGGCTTTTGTATTAATTAAGTAGTGAATCTTTAGGTAATTTTTTAGGCGATATTAAGTAACTTGGAGCAAAATATATGGTAGAAGATTACTCAGATTTATCTATGACAGAAGGCGTACTCATTTCAATAAAAAAAAAGCGGAACAGAATTATTATGATTTGTTATTGTTTTGAAAATCCGTTTCGAGGAATGCCGCCCACTATGTTCCTAATGCTTGATTAATTTATCATTGGTTTAAGTCGATTTATTTTCACCTATACGTCACCTTGGTGCATTTATGCATTTTCGATGATGTTGATATTTTGTAGAGATGAAAACGGGTTTAATAAGGCGGCTAATGCATTCCTCATCTTCATACCCATTAAGATTTTGGAGAAAAAATGTTCTCCATATCCATATCCATTACGGATTTGGGGATAATTTTTCTTCTATTTCCTTATCGGGGATTCTCCATCGGGTATCGGGTATTCTCTATTTCCCCATTAAAATAAAAAATATGTAAATATTTTCAAAGTTTCACACAATAAAAACTTTGAATCATTACTTAAAAATATTATTTGATCAAATTGTTTCAATGTTTAATGCTAAATGGATTTGAAGTCTTGATATATAATTTAAAAATCATATCACATTACGGGCTCGTTTGGTTCCGGTAAAATATTGTGCAGGAAAATATTTGGGAAATTGTCAATTTTGGCCTATTTTGTCACCAAGTGTTTCGGCCCATTACATTTTTGTTTCTAAACTATTCAAAATTTTTTTTCCTTACATTCCATTTGTCATTCTTTCCTCTGTACGTGCTTCCTAAATAAACTCTTTACGTTCTCCATAACTGACTTACTTTTCCATTATCATCCTCTTCATTCATTTCTCTCTTTCTATCTTTCTTCTGCGATTTTACTTGTTTTTTCGTGCAATTTGAAGTTTTAACCTAATATCGGCATTTTTCTTGTTGATTTTCTCCTTCCGATGGTAAGCATTTTTTAATTTTTGTTCATCTTCTGTTTTTTGTTCTTCTCTACATACGTATGTCCCTTCTATTTTTTTTATCATTTTTCATTTATGTTTTCTTATTGTTGATTATAGATATGGCACCTAAAAAAGCTTTGTCCCAGTCAAAAAGTCCTGCTATTTCAAAGAAAGCTTCTAAATCAGTGAAGTCTACTTCAAATCCTTCCAATACTGGACCGTCCAATGAAATGGGGGAGGCACCTGTACTTGAGGTATTTTTTGTGTTTTCAATTCAATTTGTACTTTAGATCTGTTATATATCTGTTATTTTTATATTGTTTTTGTGCTTGTTTTTACAATTTTTATTGTTGTTAGCTTCTTTCTTTTCTATAACAAGATTTATGTTATCTTTAGTTACAATTTAGGTCTAATCTAGTATTTATCTGGTGCTAAATTATTTGGTTGTGATCTGATATTTGGTAGTGTACTCGTATTTATCCAGTTTTTATTATTTTTTCTAGTGTTAAACCTGTATTTGAAAAATCCTTGCTTATATCTGGTAGTGGACTGGTTTTTATCTAGTTTTTATGTATATGTTTGTTTTATCTCTACTATTGAACTTGTATTTTTAAAATCCTTGCTGATATCTGGTAGTGAACTGGTTTTTATCTAGTTTTTATGTATATGTTTGTTTTAACTTTAGTGTTGAACTTGTATTTTAAAAATCCTTGCTGATATCTGGTAGTGGACTGGTATTTATCTAGTTTTTATGTATATCTTTGGTGTTTCCATAGTGTTAAACTTGTATTTTAAAAAATCCTTGATGATATCTGGTAGTGGACTTGTTTTTATCTAGTTTTTATGTATAAGTTTGTTTTATCTCTAGTGTTAAACTT
>CATIWQ010167278.1:0-31998 GCA_949673415.1 Euphorbia schlechtendalii | reverse complement strand
TGATTTAATTTAATGTGTTTAATATTTTTTTAGTTATTGGGAATAGATTTGATGTAAATAAATTAATATAATAATAATAAAATATTATTACTTTATTGGAATCTGAAATGGGGAATTGAAAATGAGGAAGATTGTTGGAGCAAAAATATTGTAGATCCTGCAAAATGGGGTTTGGGGAATGGAAAATGGAGAAAATGGTTGGACATGCTCTTAGACTTTAGTGGGGAATCTCCAACATTCCGTACTGACACCTTTTGTCATGTGAGAACCACTGGAAATCTTCTTTAATTTCAACACTTTTTAACCTGAAAAGTATCAAAAGAATATTCTGTTTCTCACAGTAAACGTTAGCAGCACAAGTGTTATTCATTTCTCTAAGTGTCAAACAATATAGCTTTTAATTAATAAAATCTAACTCAGCACAGCTGAGTTGATATCCTTTTAAACTATGTAGTGCTCAGAACCATCTCAGATTTTCCTACTTTAAGTCGTAAGCTTAATTAATTACTTAGCAAACTGAATTGTTTTTCCTTAAAAAAATTCAAGTCAGCTTCATTAATTAAGAGTATACTTAGTATTCAATTCATTTCACTATCCTAGATACTTTGCTATTTCCAAAACGTTTAAGTATTATGAAGTACTATTAACTTGGGTTTAACAATGAAAAATTTCATTCAATCCTAAAGCATGCAAGCTTGGCTTGGCCCAAGAATTCTTACTCTTGTTAGGAATGGGGAACGTGTTCTAGTTGATCTAGAAGACTATGATGATGCTGACCTAAGGCTTCTCAAAAAGAACGCAACCATCAATTACTTACATTGTGCGCTAGATCTTACAGAGTTCAACAGAGTCTCAAGATGTGAGAGTGCGCAAGAAATCTGGAAGAAGTTGGAGATTACCTATGAAGGAACAGAGAAGGTCAAGGAGTCCAAGATCAACCTCATGCTGCGAGAGTATGAGATGTTCCGGATGGGCGCCAGCGAAGGTATTCAAGCCATGAATACCGGGTTCATTAACATCGTTACTAAATTGAAGCATCTTGGTAAGGAGTTCACTAAGGAGGAGCTGGTGAAGAAGATTCTACACACTCTTACCCTAGAGTGGGATGCCAAGAAGAGCATGTTTGAGGAGGCTCATGATCTTAAGACCTATAGCTATGATGAGTTGATGGGCACCTTGTTGACTTAGGATATGAGCCTGAGGAAATACACTGATGACTCCAAAATGAGTAAAGGCAAGGAAAGAGAGGTCAAAGCCATTGTCCTAAAAGCTGATTCCTCTAATAAATCCACAAGTTCTGATTTTGATGAGAAAATGGTCCTTCTGACTAGGCGTTTCAAAAGCTTCATGAAAAAGGATAGGAAGTTCAACAAGAAGAAGTTTCTCGCTAAAATCAAGTCAACTCAGCATCGGCGAGGAGCTGAGGAAGGACCCAAGAAGGAACACATCAAAGTTATCAAATGCTTTTGCTGTGGTGAGAAAGGCCATATCCAGTTGAGCTATCCAAATACCAAGAAGGACAGATACAAGAAGAGGTTCGCAAAGAAGAATGAGGCACTTACTACTAGCTGGAGCGATTCAGAAGAGTCTTCGTCATTAGATGAAGAAGTAACTGACTTTGCCAACTTTTACTTGATGGCCATTGAGAATGAAAGGGGAGAGGGCTCAACATTTACCTTAGATAGAAGTCATTGCTGACTCTGAAGCTGAGCACAACAAAGGGAAAGCTCCTCAAATTAAGGTACATTCTGAAATCCCTTTGTCAATAGAAGAGTTCGCCCAAGGACTCTTTGATGTCATGAAATTGACTAATAGGTCGATGAAAAACATCAAATACCTAGTGAGTAGAAGTGAAGATCAAGAAAACACTATTGCTTCCTTGTCTATTGATATCCGCTTTCTTCAAGAAAAAGCTGAATATTAGGACTGTCATGTTAGCAAGCTCAATAAGTAATTAGAGGAGTTGACTGTTGAGGTAATAACTTTAAAGAAGTAATGGGTTCATCCTCCAGCCAATAATCAAACTCTGAATAACTAAACTCACAATTCTAAGAGGAAGAATTCCTCTAAAGAGAAGATAGCAATTCATCCTAAAACAAAAACTGTGTGTGACTTCTGTAGAAAAGATGCACATGCTACAGTTCATTGTAGGCATAAAAATGGTTATTACGATGAGTATGATTGGAGTAACCTAGGCACTGCTAACAAAGGAGGACCCAGCTCTGAAGCATGGGTACCTAAGAAAATGTAACTATTTTGCAGGTGAGCCTTAGATTCGTTGATGACTCTGAAATGTGGTATTTGGATAGCGGATGCTCAAGGTATATGATGGGAGATGAAAGTCAATTTATCTCATTGGAGCGCAAAAGAAATGGAAGTGTCAATTTCAGAGATAATAAAAAAGGTAAGATTTGTGGGATGTGGCACTGTTGGTGTCTCTCATTCAATCGAAGAGGTTTCTCTGGTCAAAGGACTCAAGTTCAACTTGCTTAGTGTAGCCCAGCTTTGTGACAAAGGCAGGAAGGTTACATTCGACTTAGCATGTTACTCAATTATTGACTGTAAGACTGATTCTACTATACTCTTTGCTCCTAGAATCAATAATGTCTATATGATTGATTTATCCCTTGGCTCCACTAATGTGTGTCTTGTATCTAAGGAGGATAATTCATGGCTTTAGCATAGAAGGTTGATTCAT
Organism: Euphorbia schlechtendalii; assembly: GCA_949673415.1. Lineage (NCBI taxonomy): Eukaryota > Viridiplantae > Streptophyta > Magnoliopsida > Malpighiales > Euphorbiaceae > Euphorbia > Euphorbia schlechtendalii. Next base: position 29,300 of record CATIWQ010167278.1, on the reverse strand, counting down.
ATAAATATGAATATTCTGTCCAAACTAGACAAAAAGTAATTGGTTGTGGGGTTACTCAGTATCAGCTTTGAGAAGGATAAACTTTGCTCAGCTTGCCCACTAGGTAAGCAAGTTAAGAAATCATTTACGTCAATTAATCATGTAGTAACTAAGAAACCGTTGGAGCTCATCCACCTAGATCTTTTTGGCCCTGTTTAGCATATGAGCATGGGTGGTAAGAGATTTTAATTTGTGGTTGTGGATGACTTCACGAAATTCACTTGGGTAGTCTTGCTAAGTACTAAAGAAGAAACATATGAATCTATTGTTAAGCTCAGTAATCTGATAATGAACAAAATAGGAACTAAAATTAGTAGAATGCGAAGTGATTATAGACGTGAATTCGAGAACTTTCATTTCGAAAAATTCTGTTTAACGCATGGTATTGACCATAAATTTTTTGCTCCTTATACGCCTCAACAAAATGGTGTTGTAGAAAGGAAGAAAAGAACCATAGTTGAAATGGCTCGATCCATGCTGAGTGAAATCAATATACCAAAGTATTTTTAGGGAGAAGCTGTTAACACAACCTGTTATATCTTGAATCGAGTTTTAATTCGCCTAATTCTGATAAGACACCCTATGAGCTTTGGCCAGGGCGTAAGCCTAAGATGGGTTATCTCAGATCATTTGGCTGTAAGTGTTTTATTCTTAACACTAAAGTGCAGTTAGGAAGGTTTGATCCTAAGTCTGATGAATGTATCTTTCTAGGTTACTCAACTAAAAGTAGGGTATATAGAATATATGTCAAGCGTACCGGCCTATTAGAGGAGTCTGTGCATGTAGATTTTGATGAAACTAACATTACAGATAGACTTCCATCTAATGAAGATAAAGGAGTAACCCAGCAAGCAAATCAACTTAGGATGCCACTCTCTGTGCTACCCAACCCAGCACAAGAACATGTAGATGAGGAAGTCAAAGAAGACGATGATCCTTCTATTAACTTTAGCAATGGCAAAGATCAACCTCCTCCTCAGCAACCAATTGTAGATCCTCCTGTAGTTGATTCGAATCTACCGAGAGAGATTATAACTCCTCGCAACCATCCGCTAGATAACATTGTTGATGATGTTCATAATCCGGTGATGACACGAGATCAGCTTAGCAGGATGATGAGTCATCCAACTTTCATCTCATTGATTAAACCCAAGAAGTTCGAAGTTGCAGAAGGAGATGATTATTGGATGATCGCAATGCAAGAGGAGCTGGATCAGTTTAAGAGTAATGATGTTTAGGATCTACCCAAAGCTTAAAGGGAAATCAATTATCAGCACCAAATGGGTATTCAAGAACAAGCTAGATAAAGATGGCTCTGTTGTCAGTAATAAGGCCAGGCTTGTACAATCAGCAAGAAGGCATCAATTATGATGAGACTTATGCTCTAGTAGCCAGGCTTGAAGCAATTCGAATCCATTATGCTTTTGCATCTCATATGAATTTCAAGTTATTTCAAATGGATGTTAAAAGCGTATTCCTGAATGGATTCATACAAGACAAAGTGTATATCCACCAGCCTCCAAGCTTTGAAGATCCGAAGAATCCTGAGCATGTCTTCTGACTGAAGAAAGCTCTCTACGGATTGAAGCAGGCTCCTAGAGCTTGGTATGAGAGGCTGAACAATTTCTTGATCATCAAAGGCTATGAAAGAGAAAAAGTAGATTCGATTCTGTTTATCCGATAAAGAAAAGAAGATGTGTTGCCCGTCCAAATCTATGTGGATGATATTATCTTTGGAGCAACTAATGAGAAGTTGTGCAAGGAGTTCAGCAAACAAATGAAGAGTGAATTTGAGATGTCAATGATGGGAGAGCTCAACTTTTTCTTTGGACTTCAAATTAAGCAGAGTGAAGATGGGAATCTTCATCAGCCAAGTAAAGTATGCCAAAAGAAGTCTTGAAGAATTTTGATATGGAGCATTCGATGCTAATGTCAACTCCCATGGCCATTGATACTATCTTGAGTAAGGATGAAGCTAGTAAACCAATAGACAGTAAGTTCTACAAAGGTATTATGGATTCTCTTTTTTATTTGGCTGCTAGTAGGCCTGATATCCATTATATTGTGTGCTATTGTGCACTTTATCAAGCTTATCCCAGAGAATCTCACTTAGTAACTATTAAGAGAATTCTCCGGTACTTGCAAGGTTCTATTGATGTAGGTCTATGGTACACCAATAGCACTAATTTCACTTTAAGAGGATTCACAGATGTTGACTATAGAAGAGACAAGCTCAACAAGAAGAGCACCACCGGTGGATGCCATTTCCTTGGAGAGTATCTTGTCTCATGGTATAGCAAGAAGTAAACTACTGTTACGCTGAGTACAGCTAAAGATGATTACATTATAGCAGGAAGTTGCGTAGCACAACTACTATAGATTAAGTAGTAACCGGAAGATTATGGTATAAAGTCTAAGTGTCTTGAAGTTATATGTGACAATAAGAGTGCAATTGACATATCCAAAAATCCAGTTTAACATGGCAGGATGAAGCATGTCAATATAAGACATCACTTCATAAGGGATCATGTGCTAAAGGGAGATGTCAAGCTGGAGTATGTTCCTTCTAAGGAATAGTGTACTGACCTATTCACCAAACCGTTGCCAAAGGAGCAGTTCAATGTTCTAAGACAGCTTATTGGAATGGCGAATCCTTTGTAAAGAAGAAAGAAAAATCAATAATTTTGGCTAAGTGTTGGAAATCAAATTCAGCCAAATAAGGTAACACGTATTTAACACCATTTAATTTTTAATGTAACGCAGTGAGATTCAGTTTTGCAGTTTAAAAACCCACGTTTTCAAAAAGACGTGATTTTGAATTGGAACCGTCTACTGTTAAACTCACTATTTTATCAAATCGGTGTGTTAAATGTTAATCTCAGTGTTAAACTTGATCTTTCTTTGTGTGAGCACCACGTATTATCATCATCTCAAGAGGTCTATGAAAGCTGAAGGAATTGAAGAGAGAGGTTACCTGCTTTTGCGAATTTCAGTCGATTCAAAAGTAAAGAACCCTAAATTTCCTTTCTTTAAAAAACCCTCACTTTTCTCAAATGGAGATTACTAGAACTACCTTCAGGCTCCAATCCACCACTACCAAGAAGCTTATTTTCAACACTAATGGTAAAATGGAGAAAGTAACCTTGGAAGCTGGAACTTTGTTCACCAAGGTTGACTGGGCTGATAATCTAGATTTTGGATCAGTTTATGAAGTCGATTATGAGAGTCTCCTCAGGAATCAAATCATGCATATGATCATTAAGAAGCAAAACCTGAGTTTATTTCTTCAGATGGAAGGACCCACGATCATTGGGCAGATTAGGGCTTTCTATTCTCACCTCTACAATATCCAAGGCTTGAATGATGTCTTGCTAGTGGAATTTGGAGGAAAGTCCACTCTAATTTAGTCAAGGTTGATAGGGAGAATTCTTAACATACCTCACAAAGGCACTCAGCTCCATAGAACCAGTGATGAAGACATCGTGATAATCCTTGAAGATTGGGAACCCCCCTCCAACTACATGTCTGGAGAGATTGCTACGTCTGGAATGAGCTGGATAGCTAGAGGATGCCACAAATTGGTGGTGAAAATGATGTTGCCCAAGATTGGGCCTGTCACTAGTTGCACCTATTTGGAATGGTGTGTGGTCTACCATATGGTAAAGGGTAAGAGGCTTAACCGGCCTGTGGTGATTCTTCAGCACTTGACCAAGATAACTACCGTCTATCATTATGGTTACCTCATCAACGCTCTAATGAGGGCGGTGAAGATAGATATAGCTCAGTTCCTAGGGGAGTCTAGTGATACAGTTGTAACAGTGAAGAAGACTTTGGATCTCACCCACTTCACCAAACTATTTCACGTTTAGGTGCATACTAGGTACAACAAAGCACAAGAGAAACACAAACTAAAGTGTGTACCCACAATAGTGCTTGTAGATATACCAAAGGAGGAAGATGATAGATTTATGGTGGACTTTGAGGGAAGCAAGGACATTAGTGATAATGTGCCTCTTACAGCTAAGCTAGAGCAACTCAACACCACCGCCTCCTCACCAAAACCAAAGGCCACTTCTTCCAAGGCCAGGAAGAAGAACCCCGCCAAACCCAAGGTTGATGAAGCGCTTGGTCAGCCCCAAAGGTGAAGGAGGTAAATGAAAGCTAAGACTTGCGCTCAGAGAGAAGTTGAGGTGAAGCAGCAAGATAAGCAGTTGGCTGAAGAAAAGGAAGATCCGACTTAGGCTGAGGAAACCCTGCGCCAAAGAAAGCATAAACTTGTTGTCACAAAAGAATACCGAGGAGCAGGGTGAGGCAAGAAATCAAGGGAAGAGGACATAATAAATCCTGGAGCTGCATCTGAGATCAATGAGGCCATTGCTAAAGCTGAAGGCACTCAACGCAAGCATTCTACCACCAACCAGCCCTTGCAGAAAAATATGCAAGTGATGAGCAGTGAGGAGGATGTTGGAGGAACCCTACCCCTTCATCAAGAAGAGTCTAATCTTCCTGATCCCAACATCCCACACTAACGTTCACTCAAATTGAGGAAATTCCTACTCAGCTTGAGATACCTCAAGCTGACCCATCCTTGGGTCAATCAGCTAACAAAGAGGTACCTTTAAAACCTACCCCTTTCTTCTGTAAATCCTAAACCCACTTCTCCTATAAAAATTCTAAATTCTACTCCTGTAGATACTGAAATACCTTCTTCTATATATCCTCCACCTCCTAACACTGTAAATTCTCATGTTATAATACCTTCCTCTCTAATAAATAATCAATCTTCTACAGTAAATATCCCTTCTTCCCCATAAGAATCCAAGACACCTTCTCTCCTCAAACCTCTCCAAATAATACCCAAACTCAAACTTCTGCTTCTTCTCTTCCCTAAACACAAACACAAGTTATACCTTCCCCTTTAAAGATAAAAACAATCCCTTCTTCTTCAAATGTACAAATTCCTAAACGTACCCTTCTTCAAACCTATCCTCAACCCCTCTAATCCCTCTTATTAGAGAAGTTCCTAATACTGAGAACTTTGCTCAGCAAGGAAACGCAAGTGGTCCAAGTACTGAGGCAAATTTTATAGCCCGTGAAGTACCTAAACCCAGAAGCAAGCCAGTCCAAGAGGACATGGATGATGCATCCATCTTGGCTTAGATTAGAGATTTGGCAAGGAAGAAATTCCCATCTCCCAAAACCAACGCTGAGTTGGATAGAGTAGTTAACAATTTGCTATTATCTCATGAATTGATGAGGTTCTCTTCCAAACCTAAGGCTAAGCTACCTGACTTAGAAGAGCATTCAATCTTGCCCACTGAGTCTCTTTACTTGGAGGAGTTTGAGAATATTCAAAGCAGTTTGTATGTGATTCGAAATCACTTGGCAAAAGAAGCGTTAAAATTTTGGTTGACAAGATGGCTATGATCTTAACCGGATTGTCAAAGTCTGCAGTCCAGCTTGGGGCAGCGATTACTTCTATCCCCACATCTACTGCACTTGCTAACGTAGTTGTAGGAAAGATAAAGGATAGCGTAGATGCTGCTGCTGAGCATCTGAGTACCTTGAGTTCCAACATGGAAACTCAAGTTACACAGCTCCACAAATCGGTGAAGAGCAAGTCAAAATCAAGAGGAGCATCGACACCAAAATTGACAACGTGCTCAAAGAAGTAGAAACTACAAAGGACATCAGCCATAGCATAACAAAGGTTTTGGAGACCATGTCTAAATTTTTGATGAATCATGATGGCAAGTGATAAGTGTATAATTACACTTAATATCATATTAATTTTACACTAAACACCATAGTTTCAGTCATTTTTATACTTCATATAAAAGATTTCACGTGGTATGTAGTTTTTTTTTATGCAAATGCAGATACTAGGTAAATCTTGGGAGTAAAATAATCAAAAGTGGAATTCTATGAAAAAAGAGTGAAAAATGTGTAAAAAGATATGTGGAACTTAAAGATTTGGCTTAGGATCGAAGCTATCAAAGATCGGTGAAGTTACAAGGAGAATTCTAAAGAAAAACTCAATTCACGGTCGTGATAACCGTTTGCGGTCGCGATTAGTTCTTCTTTAGATCAGAAGTCTACCAATCAAAGATTCACAGTTATGACATGTATATCTCGGTCGCAACTTGGACGGTTTTCTGGTATTATATTCTTAACTACCAACCGCCAGATAAGCATGATCAACCGCCTTCAACCGCCATCAACTACCAACGATAAGACACTTATCAAAAGTCAACCAATCATGAAAAGGTGCCTATCCATTGTGGATTAAATCAAAGCTTCTCAACCAATCACAATGAAGAGATGCAATCATTCACCAATGGACACAACCCTTCGTTTGGATAGACGCAACCTTTCGAACTCTATAAATAGGGTTACAATCCTCACAAATTTCATGCATGGTGTGGAGAAGAAAGGAGTGAAAGATAGTGTATAGTGTGTAGATAGAGAGTTCGCTATGTTCATAAGTGTTAGCTAGAAAATGTTTAAGTGATTCAAATCCTTGTTTCGATCACTAGATTCTCTATATTCTCGAGCGATTGTTATATAAGTGTACTTGCAAATCACTTATCAATAAAATTTTTCATTCTTCAATATTCATTTGTTCGATATTCACAAAGAATAGCATCCTAGCGGAGGTTCTGTGCGGGCCGAGACCGAATTCAAAGCAGACGTAGGAATTGCGGGAATTGATGACTCCCATTAAAGAGTGGATACTATTATATCAACTTTAGCTTTCACTTGCATACCTTACAACTTTGCTTTGCTTTCTGCTTATACTTTCTATTTCGAATTTTATGATATGTCTATGTGTCATAATGCGTATTTCATGTTAAGTCTTTCATGTTAATCAAGTTATATGCGTTGGAGTTAATTTTAAGAGTAATTTTGGGGTTAACAATATCATGTATAATCACTGGATCTGTGATATAACGCTGTTTAGTGAGCCAACATTTTTTGAATGGTAACTTGTTAAATGTGGCTATGTGAGAGCGACCGATACTAAGTATAGTATTGATGTTGTCCAGGTTTATATGATAGTCTTAATTCGTTTGCACTAGATCTAGAAAAGTTATTTCATGTGTTGCTCTGCGACGAATAATTGAACATCTGAGTATTTAGAATTGAGTTTATTATATTAGTTTAGTGAATCGTAACAACTTTGTTGAACTTGCATTCTTTCTCCGCTATCCTTATTTCGTAGGGAAAATCTATAGATTTAGATTCTCTAATCTTTCACATCTATATTTACTTATTTTTCATTCTAACCCTCCTATCCAAAATTATACATTATTTTATTTTCTTTTTATTTAATCTTCCTTTTTTATTTCTAGAACTAGCCATTCCCTATGGTATTGATATTTTTTAAAACTATATCGCAACTGTATATTTGCAATTATCATAATTTTTCTCTTTGATAAGAGGTACTGACAACACCTAAATTTTTTGTGAATAAGTTTTTGGCACCATTGATATACAGCCAAATCTTGTGAACAAACTATACAACTTATCAGTAGAAAAGTGGCGAACAGCAAGCTGGACTAAGTTCTCAAGACTATCAATGAGATCTTGACCAAGGTGGATAAGAAGCCTCTGTTGAACATTGACTCCCTCACTTCAAAGATAGTTAATGTCTGCAAAGAAGTCAATGACAACACGGATGAAAAAATATCATGGTCTCAAAAGTTTCTGCTGGATGCCATAGGTAAAATTTTTCGTAAGCTTCTAACGCCAAGCCTTCCACAAACTGAGTCACTTTGTCCAAAAACTAGTATGACCATTCACTCAAAGCTGAATGTCATCAAGACCACAGTGGAAGATCTGTAAATGAATGTTGGGATACTAGTTACAACTGGAGAACTTGATGCTAAGGACATTGACTACACAGCTCGGTGCATGTCATCAATTTTCCCTAAGATCCTTGACATGGAAGCAATATTGAATATCACACTCTCTGCAACAGATTTCAAAGCTTTGCTGCAATGCTGTCAACAGTTCATGTGCCAAGGATTCAACCAGATAGCTCATTTATCCAAATGTCACCATCTTCTTCTCAGCAAGCTTAATGATTAAGAATTCCTAACTTCTAAAGGCAAGCAGATGTTGGAGCAAGAGATATCCCCACAAATAATTGGTAAGCAGGGGGACTTCTAAGCCACCTTAGACTCCTTTAATGTCTGCTTGGAATAAATAGTGAAGGGACAGATATCAATGGGGGAGAAGGTAGTTGAAGACGCTCTCAGAATTGTAAACTTAAATAAGGGAACACTACAAAGGAGACCTTAGTATCCACCTCACACTCTGCATCATCAACAGCAACCTCAATAGTAGCAACCAAAGCCATCCTCTGATCAAGACAAGAATCCTAGTCATTCTTCAAAGTATCGCAAATAAAGCCATGTACCTAGTAGTATAGATAGCTCTTGTAATAGATCTTAGATTGTAACCTTAGTTCAGAACATATATGATGTACTGACTAAGAATTTTATTAATGAAAATTACAAGTTCTATCTTATTAAATTAAGATCTTCTTAACTTTACTTATGTTATTGTATGTTTGTTTCTAATGTTAGTTGAAAATTTGATGCGGGAACTCATACAAAGAGACCAACCTTAAAGAAAAGCTAAAGTAAGACAAAGTCCCAAAATGAAAAAAATTCCTCTAAGTATGGGGGAGTTATGCTGACTGAAGGAAATCCACTCAGTGTAGGGGAGTCCATCCTGGCTAAGGAATTCATTCAGTATGGGGGAGTCTTGCATCACTTTCCAGGTATTTCGATATCTTTATACTATCTTATTCAATTAATCTCTTCCACTACCTCTGTTGCTATTTATCCAAAATGGGGGAGATTGTTGAACCCAAGTTAATAGTACTTAAATATTTTGGAAATAACAAACCGTCTAGGATAGTGTAATTAATTGAGTACTAAGTATACTCTTAATTAATGAAATTTACTTGAGTTTGTTTAAGTAAAACCAAATCATTTTACTAACTAATTGATTAAGTTACGGTTTAGAGTAGGAAAAGTTGAGTTGGTGCTGAATACTACATAGTTTAAATAGATATCTACTCAGCTGCGTTGAGTTAGCTTTTATTAATTAAAAAGCTAAGTATGTTGACATTTAGAGAAATAAATGACACTTGTGCTACTAACTATTTCTATGAGAAATAGAATATTCTTTCGATGATTTTCAGGTTAAAAAGCATTGAAATTAAAGAAGATAGTTCAATAATCCTCACAGAGAAAAGGTGTCAGTACGGAATGCTGAAGATTCCTCACTAAAGTCCAAGATAAAAGGAATTCTCTGTCATTTGGCATTTCCCAGTGTCTCTGCGCTCCTCTGCAAACTTCAGCATATCAACCAATCTCAAGATTCCACGTTGCACTTCACACGCCTTTCTAACAGAATGGATTGCTTGAAGACAAACGAGTTTTTAACAACGGAATTATCTCGAACTTCAACGTTTGAAATCTCTATCTCTAAACATCCTAAATTTATCTCTAACGGGAAAATTTGAAAGATTTGAAGAGAAGAGAAATTGAAGAGTTGTCAGGATGAAAAGTTTGCAACGGCTACTTCCAAGACCTTCAAGTATAAATAGAAGACTGAAGCAGATTTTCAAACTTGGTGAATCACCTTGAATTTCTTTAAGAGCTGAAACTTTGTTTAAATACTCCCAACTTCAAGAAATTCCAAATCAAGCAATCAGCAAACACTCATCATTTCAATCTGTTTATAATAGAGAGAATATCACTTCGATTTAACCTTATAAAGGATTCAACATTTTATAATTTTGAATTCAATTCGCAATCTTTTTATAAATCTGAGTGTCAGTTTAGGAAGGGTACCTAAACCGAGTTTGAGAGGTAGTTAGAAAGTAAGGTAATTTCTGTAATAGAGTCTACCCGTTGCAAAGGCTGCTCCGCCTAAGTAAGGAACGAAACCACTAGTGGATTTAAGCTCGAAGAAGGTATCCGGGGATTGAAGGTAGGCTTGGGGATAAACCAAGATAAAATCACAGGTGTTGAAGTTCTAACTTTGGTCTTAGCTTTTATCGCGTTTCATATCTAATTCATCATTCTTTCTATTTTATCGTTTTGCTTGAAAAACCAATCGAAGCTGAGTTGAGAACACAGCACGCGATTGAAGATAAACTGAGCCAGCAAAGCTAAGCAGTTTATACGTTTTTAGACCCTCTCAGCATCGCCTAACTCAGCATGCATATAAAAATTGAACTTGGTTAAAACATTTTTATAAACTAAAAAAGTAACCAAAAACTGAATTCACCCCCCTCTGCTATTGTATTAAAGACATTTAAGGTCCAACACTTACTCCCACTCTAATTTAAAAAAATTTGAGAAATTGGATCCAAGAGTTAGATGAAGTATCTTTTAAGATACTTTAACATATCAAAAGGTTATGTTTTTGTGAGGGGGAATGCAGATAGATATGTAAATATTTGAATCATGAAATATCCATTTTTTAGAAATGAAATCTATAGATTAGGTGTATCAGGCAAAAACATGTCCTTTAATTAAAACTCTTGAACTTAATATTTTGGATATATCTTTAAGTGGGAGTAATTCAAATTTATTGGTTCATAATGATCATATTAATAAGAGATCTTGTTCCATGAGGGAGCTGAGAACTCAAATTGTTATTGGTTCAAGTGGGAATCAATATTTTTAACTCAAGTGCTAGGTTAGATCATTATAATATTTTTTACTCAAGTGGGAGCACAAAAATGAGCTTAAAATGAAGAATTTCGAGTTATCATAGATATAAGAGACATTTTTATGAGAATTTGGAGCCTAAGAAATGTAAATGGATAATTATTCCAACCTTGAAAATTATGTATTTAAAGAGAGATGAATAGTTGCATGTGATGGAAGAAGAATTAAGTTAACTTGCTTGAAGGACATAAATTACTGAAAACAAGTGAATTCCCAATGTAAAGTAAAAGCATTTGGCTTATAGTTAAAGATACGTATATTCAAACTGATATGAATATGTAATAAGAATATATTATTAATAGTTTCAAGAATTACATCTATATGAATTATAGTAAATTTAATAGTTGTATCTTCCTTTTTGTTACATCAAGTAGCTGTGTAGACCTCTATTCTCAATGGAGAATTGTCACGAGAGATCCATATGGAAAAATTAAGAGGATTTGCCCCAAAAATTTGTAAACTCGAGGTTTCTTGAATTTAATAAGTCAATTCATAATCTCATGAAGGCTATGGTATTTAAAGTGGTAAATGAGAACCATTGTGCACATACCATATTCGTGAAAGATTGGGAGTCGAGTAACTTCATGATGTAAGTCGTGAGAACATCTGCATAAGTAATAGGATTAAGATCTAAATGGATGGATAAGATAATTGGTATTTTTATCTCTGGAATCTTGTACAAAAAGAGTTTGAGAAAGATTCTATATGCAGAATATGAACCCATAAGTATTCTGATGACTAATAATATGATTCTTAGTGTAAGTATTTGTCCTGAAACTCCTGTCAAGTGGGAGAATATATATGGAAAATGTTCTATATATTGGCATAACATATGATATGTTATACTCCGGACCTCATATAACTCATGTTATGTGCATTGAAGTAATATATTAGTTCATTCCATTAATAAAGCACTGGAAGACTGTTAAGAAAATTGTAAGATACTTATGTATGACCGTTGGTTATGCTCTAATGTATTGAACCAAGGAAATAAACCTTATAGAATAAATAGGTGCATATTAGCTATGGCTAAGGTTGGAATTGAGTTTTTCCTCCAGTTATGGTCAAAGCTTTTGTTTGACAAAAAAAGACTATCGAGTCTTCTTATGTTGAGTGCTCCAAATAAAATGTGACTATTTATAGAGATAGTCAAACATCGATATCTCATGCAATAGACTCGAAATATCGTAGTAGTAATAAGTATATCAATATCAAGTATTTGTTAGTTGTAGACTAATTAACAAGAGGACTGGTTAATATGAGGTATTTATCTACTCATTAAATGCTTTTTAGATTTTGTTTACAAAGTATGTCTCCGAAAGATGTATATGTGAAATATATCAAATAAATAAATATGCGCAGATTATATTTATTCGATTACCTCATTTATTATACCCTTTAAATCGTAAACGATATTGTGATAATATAAATGTGTTTTATTCTATGAGCAATGTATGTGTGTGTATGTTATGTACATATATTTATTTTTCATTCATAACATGTTGGACAGAGAAGTAGCCCACTCACATGGGTGTTTACCCTAGTGTGATCAGGAGGATACAGACTAGGATGAGATTGATTTTGAACATACTATGCGTAGTTCAAGAACCTGTTCAAAATAGTGAATCGACTTGTTGAGTAATAAGAAAATCACACTGTATAGAACATTGCGTGTAGAATCCAAAAAGGAATGGGCAAAGAATTGTATAGTTCACATGATAATTGGTCATGTTTTGTCTGAACAGCTAAAGGTAGTTCGTTTAGTCAAACAAGGTTAAATGCTAGTTTGCATTGTAACTAAAACCTTTATATGGTGTTGGTTGATATGATAAGACATGCGCTCCTTAATAAGGGTAGAAGGGAAAGGACACCATGGCACATTATCAAAGTGGGAGAGCAATAAATCCTCGAGATAATGTGTGCTTAGCAACCATGAGATGAGAAGTTTGTATGGTGTACAAGGATCTCAACTTCTCTAATGTGAGACTTAGTCCATTATATTATTATTGGACCTTACCCTCAATGCTATTGAGTTATCTTACGAAGTAAGGATTAGTAAGGAAGATTTAATCAATCACTGAGAGATTATGATAAGATTCGATTTAGGAGAGATTGGTTGATGGACCGAACTAGTTCTGTACTGAATTGAAAACTTAAAAGGAAGATTTGACCAATTGACATTTATTAGAGTTCTGTTGGTTCACTAACATGCCTATCTTATATTTGTGATAAGATAGTGAAAAACAAATTAAGGATTCTGAGATCTCGAAAGATGTGAAAATGCATGATTGTTGACCATTCTAGGGTAAAGCATACATGCTTTATATCAATGTGATTTTTTATATATATTATATATTAACTTAAATGGTTTAGTACTAATCAGAATGATCTTAACAGACCCTTATGGGTGCAAGATGTAATTTGAATACTAGATGTTAATATATTTGATTAAGTACCACTCAGGATAGTCTTGGCAGACCTTAATAAGTGTAAGACAAAGTGTTCCTGATAGTATGTTGGTCGCACGACCTCACAAGATAAAAAAGATTTGATAACCTTGTACAAAATGTGACTTGTCAAGTGTGAGTGGGAGATGTTGAAATACCCGTTCTATTCATGAGTGGGTCAATCGGGTTAATAGACCTAATCCAATTTGGTTAGTTGGAGTAAATTGGAATAAATAAGTTTATGGACTTTTTTGTATTTGTATTTTCCATATATACCAAAAGTACACTTTTACATTTTCATCCTTTATAGATAGGTGAAAAATATGGATGAAAAATAATATTAAGAAATTTTATTTTTTTCTCTCCATCATTTTCTCTCTCCCGATTTTCTTTCTACATGAAGAAAATCTGCAAATCAATCATTAATAATCTTTAAACGCTGCAGAAGTTATGGAAATCGATTAACATCCGACGCACTGTGATTTAATCTTGCTTTGCATACGTATAGCGGTGTTCTTCGATCTTCGGGCATGGAAAAGATAAGTATCAAATCCCGTTTCACTTTAAGTTTACCATTAAAATATAATAATGATTAATTAATAATAATATGTTAAATATTTAATAATAATATATTATTATGATATTAAAATAATAATATTATCTTTTATCAATAAATATAATAATAATCATAAATAAAATAAAAATTATTATATAATATTATATTTATATTTAAATATTATAATAGTAATAATAAATATATTAGTAGTTAATTAATAATAATATCATTAAATATTATTATTAATTAGTATAATAATATTTTATAATAATAAAAAATAAATATAGCAATAATTAATCATATACTGTCATGTAATAATAATAAAAAATAAATATAGAAATAATTAATCACATTCCATTCCTTTCATTTCTCTTTGTAGATTCCCTTTCTCTTTGCCCCTATGAATCAAATGCACGCTGAATTTATTTTCAACAAACTTCTCTCATGTAGAAATTACAAGTATCGTAAGAATCTGGAGCCTTTTAAAGCAGTTTTGGTTTTGTTGTTGTTTGATATTCAAGCTCAACTTATAGATTATCGATATAGCTAGTTATGAAAATCTCTTTCTTGGTGAATCTCTTAGGGAGTGTTTATAATTGTTTATATTTTTTACTTTTTAAGTTCAAAGCAATTAAAATTCGATAAATTGTAACATTTCTAAAAGATAGTTTTTAAACAATTTAGGGGGTGTTTCTCAAAACTTCTCATTTTCAACTTTTAACTTAAAAGTGTCTTTTAAGGAGATTTTAATTTATAATTCAGATAATGAAATGTTTCTGATAACTTTTTTTAAACTTAAAAGTTAAAAATAAGACAGAAGTTAAAAGTAAGTCAGACTTACTTTTTAAAAAAGTTACTTATAAAACATGACTGACTTTTTGAGAAGTTTTGAGAAATATCTCCATAGTGTCTCGTAAAATGACTTATAAGAAGGTTATGAGTTGTAAAAACACTGAAATGACTACAGTGGATGTAAAATATGAACGTTCTAGTGTATACAAGTAAAGGGGTGATGGGTATATAATCTTTATTTGCTCAAATTCTAGCGCTTACATGCAGGAATAGCTACAAAAACTAACTTATAGCTTTTATTTTATGAGATGCATATAAAATAAGTATAAATAAAATACAAGCCATGAGAAATCACATAATTGTTTGTTTACAAGAAAAAAAGTGTAAATAAGCTGTTTATAAGAAACACCTTTTAGTCATACAGAATTTTCTCATGGCTCAATGGTGGTACTCTTTAATAGTGAATCATAAAATATCATTACATATTTCAAACTTTGCACCAAAACAAAACAAAAATCAAAATAAATCATATGCGTGCAAAAGTAAGATTGTAAAATAGAAAACAATAGCTCTCTTTGGTAGTTAGTGTGGTAGTGAATGTATTTTCACATTGATAATAAGTAATCCAGGATAGATATTGGTGGTTAAATGTGACAGCAGGTATGAAAGGGTTCTTGAAAATTGGATAACTTAGAAGAAGAGGCTAACTTGGTGAAGACATAAAATGATTTTTGCAAAATCTTTCCAAAACCCAAAAATGATTCTCTTTTATACATCCCCACTATTCCTATGACAACGACCCTACTCTGTTTTCTTCTCTTACACCTATTTTTTCCTTTTTTAACTTTTAGCACAATAAGAATCTTGTTCAAAAAATTTATGCCAAGGACAAGTTATAAACTTGATTAGGCTGTGCAAAAAATACTTTGTTCAAGCCAATCCGTTATATTTTTTGGTTATTACGAATTTAAGTGAATCTAAAAATATAATAAAATATGTTTATCCAAGTCTGATGATTTACAATAAACTGGCTGAGAATGCACATAACGCTTTAACATGTTTTTTAGTAATGTGTATTATTAAAGTAGTAATAATAAATGTTTAATATTTTATCTAAATGCATTAAATTATAGTTCTGAAGGAAAAAGAAAAACATATAGAATATTAATCTTTTCTGAAGCTTGGGATCATAAATACGATTGTATTTCGTATCGTGACTATCTCACCATATATTAAAGTATAGCCTAATGATTTAACAACTTTCAAAAGAGTGCAAGAATGAAAAATGAGAGATTTCACATATCTAAAAGATTTCTATAGATTGATAATTCCAAGAGAAAAGATACAAATTGGACATAGTTTGAGTGGTACATCCACAAAATGGATGGGATGATCAAGGTTTGAATCTTGGCACCTACAATTACTTCAAAAAAAAGAGAAAAGGTCATTTGAAATAATTCTTTCTCTCGGTTTATGAATTTCGTAATGTTTTCATCATTGAAAATAATATTAAATGAATGTATTTTTAATATAAATTATAGGTGTTTATTGTTACAACTTCCATCCAAGAGAAAATATCGCATTTTGTCATTGTAACTTTTGAGTACCTGCAATCAAATTCTTCACATTTTCCTAACAAGTCCAATTGACTTTTATATTATCAATTAAATCCAATTAACTTATTGAATTAGAAGTTATAATCTATTTGACTTGGTCATGGACGAACCGATTCTTTACAATATATTTAATAAACTCATTCTTAATAATAAACATAATATTTAGCAAACAATCCATATATAAATCGTGGTGACTTTTTTAATCCTTATAATATTTCCCTATGCATTACAAGCCCCATGACTTTTTTTTTTACTGTTCTCTCTCAAATCATAAGTTCACATATGACATTTTGGGGTAAATTTGTGCGATATTAGCAAGAAAAAGGATGTGCATATGACATTTTCAAAGGTTAGGTGAGTAATAGGTGATTGTTACCGAGGTCATGGGTTGATAATGGATTTGGCCTTAATAATAAGGCCTAATACATCAACACCCCCTTAAAGTTGGCTCAGAAAACTGATGTCATCCTCAACTTTTAAAAGAACTAGTTACCTCCCCTTAACTTGACAAAAAATAGCAGTTACCCCCTTAACTTAGAAAAAATGCACTAGTTAGCCCCCTTAATACCACGTGTCATAATCTGGTTAGTTTGATTTTTCAAAAATGTCGTTTTTCCTGATTTTTCTCTCTCTAACCAGAAGTTGGCACATAGCATTGAAATAGCTAACTGGTACATTTTACCAAGTTAATGGGGTAACTATTCCTTTTTGCTAAGTTAAGGGAGCTAAATAGTCCTTTTGAAAGTTGAGAGTAGGGGTGTTAACAAGCCCAATGACTCGCAAACAGTTCGAGACTCGGTTCGATCAAAACTCGGCCAAAGTTCAACTCGATGGAGCTCAACTCGAGTTCGAGATTATAACAAACCAAGCCAAGCTTTCTAAAGTTCGGATCGAAAGCTCGCGAATAGGCTCGTATATTTTTTACCTTACATGTATAAGATTAATAATATTATATATTATATATTAATAATATTATATTTGTTGTTATATCTATGGACATATAAACTGTTTTTAAAAATAATGGGCTTGGAGTCCATTATTTAATAAAAGTAGCTCTAGCTATGCTACTTTTATTAAAAAAAATAATGGGCTTGGACCTTGGTTCATGATTAAGGGCAATATTTATTACAATACCATTATTTATTAATTAAAAAATAATCATAAATTTAACCCAAATCTAAAAGATGATCAGATAACTACTTTTCATTTATCATTTTTCTCCTGCACATTTTATCTTCCATTTTTATTCTAGACTTTTCAAATTCTACATTGCTCTTTTCTCCTATTCACTCTTCATAGTTTGAGCTACTTTCTTAAACGTAATTTGACATCATTTGTCGACCTTTCCTCTTACACACCACTATGGAAGGTTTGATCATTTTCTCATTTCTATTATTTCTGAATGATTGAGTCGATAGTGTTTTGTTTTATATGTTATTTATTTTATTTTTGCACTAATTACTGATCAAAAGTGAAATATTACTTCATAGTTGGTTTGTAAGATTACGTACGCATCGTTTTAGTTACATGTGAGTGTCAATGATAATGAAGCTAGAAGTTTAAAATTTTATCATGTTAGCATCAAAGTTTATGAAACATAAAGTTTCTGAGTAGTAATAATACTTTCAGATTCAATACATTACTTGAAACATGAGTATAGTCAAAACGTGATATCGATTGTTAGACATGTGTTGAACTTAGTTACTTTGTTATATATTGGAGTTGTAATTACTTCCTTGTATAATTGGATTTTATATTATTCTTTCTGTATTACTTTGTTTAAAATAAACTGTTGAAATATTTGTAATTGTTTTTATAGATAATAATTTAGTTGGGTTTTCTTCCACAATTATTGTAGAGAAAATTGGCGTACAAGTTGATGATGTGAATGAGATACAAGATGAAGTTGAGGAAGAAAATGTAACGGCTGACGTCGAAGATGACACATCTCAACAAGTCGAGGTGAAAGATCAAGAAACAAATCGTCATGTCAAGAGACCGAAGAAATATAAGGTGTGGGAACATTTAGAGGAACCTGCACTAGTAAACAATAATTTGAGAAGTAAATGTAAGTATTGTGACAAAACTTTTGCTATTTCACCAAGTGGCACTACATCTCACTTGGGTAGACATGTGTCTTCGAAAGAGATTAGCAATAAATTCGAAGTTGGATAAACAAGCTTTGATTAACTTTGTGCCTAGTGATTCAAGTATGGGGGATCCAAATTGTGGAGCTATTAGTGCATCGCATAATGGTAATCTTGATAAAGTTGTATTCAGAGAAGGGATAACAATTTGGTTGGCTATGGAAGAATTACCATTTTGAGTTGTAGAAAAGCCAGCTTTTAACGCAATGTTATGAGGGGGAATTCCTGATCGGACATCTGTTTCGCGTGGTACTATAACAAATGACATTGATAAAGTTTATGAGAACGAGAAAAAGAAACTGAAAGAACTTCTAAAAGATGTCGAAAGGATTTCATTAACCACTGATTTGTGGCGTTCAACACATCAAAGGATTGAGTATATAGTTCTTATGGGTCATTTTGTTGATCATAATTGGAAGCTACAAAAGTGAGTCTTGAGTTGTCCATATTCCTCTTCCAAGAAAAGGCAGAGACATAACAAATTGCATTTTCAAATGTTTGAAAGAGTGGGTATTGAGAATAAAGTAAGTAAAACATTTCCTTTAATTTATATATGTAGCTTCACTCATAGTGGGATAACAGTTGAATATTTTTTGTATTCTTATGAGGAGGTAACAAAATGAATTGTTCAAGCTGTTAAGAGTTATTTGTTTTTTATTTGTTATAGTATGTCTTTAGAAAAAAAAAATTTCAATTTCTTTGCAAAGTTAAAGAGTTTTTTTTCTATTAAAGGGTCAGTTTACAACATAAATTTGCCTTAAATTTAAATGCTACTTTTTTCTTTTGTTTCTTTCTCAACTTAATTCAGTTATACACGTTACTTGGTGATCACTTATCAGTTTGATTTTTTTTTAGATTATATTTTATTGTCATGGTACTTCTTGAGCCTTACTTTTACTAATACATAGACAAATCCTTTTTTCTATTTTAGGTTTTTACAGTTTCTCTAGACAATGCATCAATAAATGATGCTTGCATACAAATTATGAAGGATACATTCTCACTCATGAAAAGACTAATTTGTGGAGGAGCATTGTTTCATGTTCGTTGTTGTGCGCATGTTGTGAACATTATGGTTCAACATGGTCTGAAACAAGATTAATATTGATTTTAATGATTACTCATTCAGCTAGATAATTAAACATGTATGAATGTCATGTAATCACCTTCAACACAATTGACAAACTATACTGATTGTTTTTTAATTTGCCAAATTGTACTTACCTCAAATAACAAATGAAAATTTTCACCGATTTCCCATGTGCGTGAACCCATGACATTCTCAAGCAAAGGAAAAAGGCTCATCCACTAAATTGATGGAAATCGAAGAAGAAAATATCGAATTCGTATATTTGTCTGTGCTCGAAGATCAAAGAACACGGCAATCGGATACAAAGTCGAAACTAAATCACTGTATAAGCATGAATTGGAGTGACATCCGACTTTTGTTATCAAGTTAACGGGAGAGGGAGGGGGTAATGATGCGTTTGACCTAAAATTAAGCTTGTATTCCAGCCTAAAACTCACAAAGCCCATTATGGCATTGTTTTGAAACACCTCGTCTTGCTCCTGTTGAGGGTGCCTAGTCTTGCCATAGACATACACAATATTTTGCTAGATGTCATCCAAATCTATGCATCTAAGTGGTCGAGACCCTTTACCGATTTATTACCATTTATGCATTGTCTAGTCTGATTTTTCCGTCTAACGATGCCTAAATGCTCTTTGCGAGACAATGGTATTTATAATGTTTATAGCAGATTTTTTTACTCAAGAAAGTTAGCTCAGTTGATAAAATCACTATACATTAACATTATAAAAGTCTCAACTTGATTCTCAAACCGAGAAACAATGCATTCCAACCATAAAAATATTAAAGGCTTGTTTTTTAATAATGATATTTTTTATTATATAAAAATTATTTAAGATTTCACATTTTTCAATTTTTTTACACCTATTATATTATACAAGTTTTAATTGAGTTTATAATTTTATTATTATTTAAAAATAAAAATCAAATCCAATTAATCTATTTATAGGCCTCGAAGGCTCCAGCACCTAGGAATTTTCAAAATACTACATTTGGGTACTTAGGGAGATTTTACTCAAAACCTTGCAATTTGAGGTGCCTTTCACAGATCTGTTGCAAAGAAAAACACTCCTTTCATGTTTAAAAATTTCTAAAATATATATTAATTTTTTCTATTAGACCTTTAAAAATATCATCTTTTAAAAACAAGATGTGTATTGATATAATTTTATCAACATATTTTTTTGACACATTTATACCTCTACATTAGGAAAATATTTTTACAAAAAAAATGCGCGCTTTTTATTTGGTTGCACCCGCTTATACCCAGTTGTCTACAATTGCACTCTTTATACTCTAGTATAACATCAATACATAGCACGCAAAACACTGCAAGATATGCGCTTTATACCAATTTATATCCATCTTATACCTCATTGGAGAGAAATCTCCACAAGCACACATTGACGGGCTTCGTACCCTTTATATTACAGGAAATTATATTAAGAACTAGGTCCAAAGAACTGAATCCTTACATGCTTGACATATGTCCCAAAAGTGATTTCATGTTTATACTTTTCTATTATTAAATTCATTTTTGGGACACGATCCTTAGGACCTGGTCCTTAATATAATTTTCCTTGTACTACATACATTTATGTTTGCACTATATGCCTGGTTATACCCTTTTATTTTTCTTTTTAAAAAATTCAAAGAAGAATAAAAATAAACACCTATCCAAGAGGATAAACAGGATTTGGCACTGAGCTACCACCATAATATTTTCAAGAAGTTAAAATTATGCCTGGCAAGCATTGAACACCCACAGGAGACGAACGAGCCATCTTCTCAAGAAAACCCCGCACAAAAATTTGCGAGAACCTAGTTGGCAGGGGTCATTAGCTTCTTCATACGAATGAGAATATTACTAAGAGGATGAACTGAATCCAACCATTCAAGATATTTATCATCTCAAAAGAATCTGATTTGAGGATAACATCAGAAAAACCCCTTTATAGTGCAAGTTGAAAAACGGTGGGAACACCCCAAGCTTCTGCTAGTAACTAGCGACCTTTACCTATGTTATGCAAATCCGACTTTCCATGAGCCATTGTGGTCCCTTTTATACATTATATTAAGGGTCAATTTGACGGTGCCTTCCCATACCGTGTTTCTAAAAAGCTCAATTTTTAAATTGTTCCATATGCAGCAAAGTTAATTTTAGAAAAAAACAAGTCAGACAATTCCTAATTAAATAGTACAAATAACCAAAATGTGTTATTCAAAGTTAAAATATGTAATTTTATAAAATGTTAAAGTGAGTAACTTATTGGAACTGCAACTTGAAAAACAATACCAAAAAGACAATAAATGCAAGTCCTCAAGCATTGTACAAACAACATTATAATATAGATTTTCTATGTATTTACCCACTTTATAAGCGCTTACTTTTTTTACCACGCCATGAAAATCAAAACCCAAAGGCTTGATGCATCAGTAAACTCCTTAACTTGTTTCAAAAAATCTACCACCCCCTTGCACTTTCAAAGTGACTTAGCTCCCTCGACATTCAAAAAGTGAACAACTGAACTTCACATATTAACTTCTAGTTGGTTACATTTTTTAAAAGATGTCATTTTCTTAATTTTCTTTCTCTAATCAAAAGATTGACACAAAGCGGCGCATTTTTTAAACTTGAGGGAGTCAAGCGACCAGTTTCAAAGTTAGGGGGCAGGAACAAGTTGGGATACCTAAGGCCAATTTTAAAGCAAGTCTTCCATATTATTAACAAGTAACGAAAATCAAATACATGTATACCTGCCCCATTTCAGTATTCAGCCGCTTAAGGTTTACAAATGAACACTTACTGAATAACACCAAGTTGGATACAAAATTTATAGTGAAAGTTGCATACTAGTGTAACATCGGTATTTCTAAGAAGTCAACATTCAAAAAGGAAGAGAAAAACAAAGCCAGATAACATTGATTGGTATGTACCAGATGGGAAAGGAGTTAATCAATGGCAATGATGAGGAAACCAACAGAGACGTACATGAGGAAAACAGGGTAGAGAGCAAGAGCCTTTCTTCTTGGGTTGACGGCAGAGCTCATGAATGGATAGGCTGCCCAGGAGCTCCATGCCAATGTCACGCATACCACTATCACTTTTACTAACACATTGTCCTTCACCATGCAGATTAGGGCTCCCACATCCAGTGGGAACAGACAATACCCCAACAGGCTCAGGCTTTGGAAGAATATTATGTGTCCACCCTGCATCCAACATTGCATGATAACCATGGCGTCTTTCAAGATTCACTAATTTATAGACATTAGTTTAGTGTCAACTTGTAAGGTTTGCATTTAGGCTCTGTACTGCACTGAAATGTACTTATTTCAGTGCAAATTAATTTGCAGGTGTACTGAATTGAAATGTACTTATAAGTGCTGAACTGAACTGAATTGGCTGGTGAATCAGTTAAAAAGAACATAGCCTAAAATGCCTATCATCTTACGAGTTTCTATACGCTTTTAAAATGCAAATAACAATACATGATTACCATGGCATCGCTTAAATAACACTTAATACTACCTATTTTTAAATGAAGAACCCATCTCATGTTTCCATCTATATATACCCGTGTTCTATAAATCAGGCTAGGTGGATTTAAGTAATTATTTTAATGTATTAATCCGCCTAGGCTCTGAAGGGCCTAGCCACCCGCCTAGCGCTTTATAAAACATTGATATATACCACAGAGCAAGAAAGAGGGAGAGAGAAGAGATCATTACCAGTAGTAGCACATTCAATGTCAAGATTACAGCACCAGCAGCAAGCAATGCAAATGCAACCGCAAACACCTCAGACTGGAAAACAATACACAAGTAGTTAGATTGCATTTAGGTTCCACAATAGCGAGTAAAATATGGCATGCTGAATCGCAATTGACTTATACGGCTCAATTATTATTTTGTTACACCTGGACAAAACAATGCAACTCAAGTAGAGGAAAAAGGAAAATTAGTAAAGATAACCATCACAATTGATAGAAGGACTCCCATCTAATCTGCATTGTACAGAAGAGGATACATATGTAAATGTAAGGACCAAGGAACAATCTTAAAAGCTAACACCGAAAATAAAGAAAAATTATTCAATAATGAAGTTGAAGGTCAAAATATTCGATAATCACAATTCAGTATAAAATGTATATGCAGTAGGAATCAAAACTTTTACAAGTCCTTTTCAATTAACAATTACTTTACGATCACAAAGTTTATTAATATCCTATATTGGTAAAAGGTAAACCCTGATCATTCTCATGCTTTCTTAGGCCTTTTAGCTCTCTTAGAAATTATTTAAAATTCATTGTTGGGAAGCATATAAATCATGCTTTAAAGTAATCTTAGACAAAATTTCTTGTTTAAATCGTTTACTCAATGTTTCTAACGGACATGAATCGTTGTTTTACAACCATCAGCTGACATATCCTACTCAGTTTCACCATCAGCTGTAGTAGCTGATTCCAAATCCTGGAGGGCATCTCATTCACTAGATTTGTTTTAAAGCTTTCCACAAACTGCTATTGAAATTTTTAACATTTGTACAATTCTATATTTTGATAAATATTAGGTAAATTAAACACAAACTTCAAAATCCAACCTACATATTAAACGTACACATCAATTTTTCTAAAAAAACAAAAAATTAAGATTCATATATTTTACAATTCTGAAATAAAAATTAAACACATTTTTACCAAATACCAAATAAAGATTGGACTTAATAACTATAACTTTTATTACTCAACAATTGATCTTAACAAGCCCACTATAATTCTCTAAATCTAATGATAATCAACAAGAAGACCCTAAGTTACTATTTTGGTGATCAAGCTCAGTTGGACATTTACCACAGCCTCATTTTCCTAGATAGCCTAAAAATTATTTTCCAATGCTTTTAGAGATCAGTAACAAGGATAAAATCTATAGGGGAACAATATTATCATACAAAACATGAACTAAACGGCAGCATGAGCACTAGCAAGATACTCCTTTCTCTTAGAGTCTATTGATACAAACTTATTAAGAATAAATACCCTTCAGAAATAGGTTTTAACAAGACAAATCCTAACCATTTGTGTACATAGCGCATGAAGTTCCAAATTTGATGTCAGGATAGGATAATGACATGCAAATAAGGCTCTTTTCTTTTCAACTTATAATTCATATATTTAAGTTTAGTACCTTCAAGACTACATACTCAAAAATTAACATTGAAATAAATTAAGTTAGGTTCAGTTCAGTACACATTTATAAGTTGAAAAGAATAGAGCCTAAACCTAGTTTTGAACTCAAAACTAGATCTAGAAAATCTAACCCCTAAGGGCCCTAACCAAATTATAATGTAATGTCAGGAGAGAAGTTAAAATAAATCCTAGCAAGAATTAAGATAATCTGGTTACTGAAGAATAGTTGTGTGATGGGCAATGATGATAATGTTTCTCAATTTCTTACATCTAGAGCCTGAGATAATTAAAAAAAGCAGTGATTCACTGAACAATGCGTTTAATAAAGACGAACAAAATCAACAGATCAGCAAAATTAACAGATCTGTACAACTATAATGCAATGCGATGATACTTTGCAACTTGAGTTCAAGCCTAGGGACATCATTCAGAAATGCAAAAAATACAGGCTCGAGAGGCATGAAGATTATCTTACTCAAAGAACTGTAAATTGAACTCACAGCTCGTCAAGATCTAAGATGCTTAATTTTCAACATTCTGGATGAGCTAATGTAGCTCTTAAACATGTGATATCATAACATGCAAGTACAACAACTATGGTGATATTGCTTGCGTGCACACATAAAGGGCATCTAAATAATGGACCTTTTTCTACAGGATATTGCATATATAAAAATTATAGAAACAAAGTATCACCAACCTAAAATAAAGTGTAAACTGTTCTGGCATTTACCAACCTATTCGCATAATACAATCATCTCTGATAATCAAGAAAATCCATAATATGAACATTAAACAACTAACAAGAACTCCAGTTTGAGTTCTTGACCTTTTAAATATAATAATCACAACTCAAAACTCTGCAATGGCAATTGAATCCATATGCAGCCTTTCCAGAATCAATCCCATAGCTGGAGAATGACATTAACTCTATAGAAGAAATTAAACTCAACTGCCAACACAAATCTAGTAAGATAGTAAATAGCTGTGATAGTCAACGAATGGCAAGCGAAGAAATAAGTTATTCTTAATCCTAAAACAAAACCAACTTAAACTACCAAGAAGAGATGACAAACGTAAGGATTAAGAAGGATTCATAAAGCAATGCACTGCATGGTTTAAATAACTAACTTCTCAAGTTTGCAAATAAAGTGTGATTTCAAATGTTTTAATTAAGATTGAATACAATGACGAAAATTGTACGTTTTGGAAAAATATAATTAAATATTTGATTACCATGGCGCTAAAAAACAAATGCTTCTCTAGGCTCTAGCAAACAAGTTTTCCTGAATTTACAGCTAAAACTCTCTAAAGAAGCTCATAACCCATACAAAAATAGCTTCATAGGCCACCACCCTTGGAAAATCCAAGAACTGTGGGGTTGTGGGTTCAAACCCCACAATCAACAAATTTGGCATAAATGCCCCATATTTCTCAAAAAATAGCTTGATAAAGGCAAGGATAGGCAAAGAAGCAGAACCAAACTACTCTTCCTAGTTACATTCTCATCTAAAAAATACCACGGAAAAATACCAAGCTGTTATATCATTTCTAGGTTGATCACTTTTTTTAATTTTGTAAGAGCTCTTGCAGCTTTTAAACATGTGAAGTCTCCACTTAAAGAAACCTCACTGATATTACTTGCACACATGAAACAATAAGTGCATCTAAATGTACAGACAATGGAACTTTTCTACAGGATTTTGCTTAATTAATTGTTTCAGAAACAACAGTATATTATTTTATGTGACCTGTGTCCCCAAACTGAAATAAGGGGAAAACTGTTTAGGCAATTACCAACCTATTCTTTCAGTCATCTATGATAACCAAGAGTATCCATAATTTGAACATAACACAACCAAAAAGAACTCCAGTTTGAGTTCATGAGCCCCCTTATACATCATAATCACAACTCAAAACCTCTGCACATACAATTTTGTCCACATACAGAGTTTAAAAATCAATTACATCACTGGAGATAGGTATACTGAATAAACAAAATCAACTGACAACGCGAATTCTAAAACCATAGTAAAATAGCAACAACAACAGTCAAATTAATTAGCCACTGAAGAAAAACGTAACCTTAATCTTATAACAATTAACAAAATAAACTTAAACTATGTCAGCAAGAAGAAAGTACAAATGAGGATTTAAGAACTCAAAAAGTAATGCATTGTAAAGTATAAAATAACTAACTTGTCATGCTTTCTAATAATGCGTACTTTCTGACGTTCCAAGAAAGATAGAATACAATCAACCTTCCCAAATTAACACTTCGTTGGATTCAATATTTGGAGATTTAGAAAATCATAATTGATACTTGAATACCATGCCACTCATTACAAATGCTTCACTAGCAAACAAGTTAACCTGGATCTACACCTAAAACCCTCTAAAAAAAGCTTCATGTAAGCAAAGAAGCAGAACCAAGCTACTCTTTATAATCACATTATTCATATAAACAATCACTACAAAGATTTGCCGCAATAAATATAAAAGAGAAGTACCTTCTTCACAGAAGCAGACCAAGAGAGAGTAAGCCCCAAAAACACAATGAAGAAAAATGGTCCCCATAGATCCCAATCCCTAAGAGCCTTCCCTGGATCTTCTCTATACGGATTAGGAAACACAACAAGCTTCAAATTGCTAACAATTCTCGACAGATCTCTCTTCACAGTATCCCAAACAGGCTCCGTCAACGTATTCGGAGCCGATCCGAAACCAGAAGCACCAATGTTGGACTGAGAGTTACCAGATGGCGGTGGAGGAGGCGGAGCCGAGGGGACCGAAGGTACAGACGGTGGTTTCTGGCCGGGCGGTTTGGGCGGAGGGAGATTGGATTGAATAAACGGAGAGGTGGAAACCGGAATTCGCGGCGGACTAGGGGATCGCGCCGGTAAGACGGTGGCGGGGGCTGATTGAACGCTAACGTTGATTAGGTTTTCGATCTCATCGATATCGGACTGGGAGGTTGGATGGAGAGGGACAGTGTCGCTGTGCGACATTGCTTCAGTTTTCGGAAAAGCGTGTTATGATTTTCTCGGGAAACTGATGGAAATTTATTGGATCTTCTGAGGAGACGAGTCCGGTATATCAAGAAAAATGAAGGAAAATGTTGGATGGGGAGGGGATTTGAGATTTGTTCTTCACCAGCTAAACGTCGTCGTTAAGATATTGGCATCATTTCATAATTCTTATATGTGTTTGCAAACTAGCCCAATTCAAGCTAGGTGAAATCGAGTCCGAGTAGAGTTTGAGTTGAGATCGAGCTTAGTCGAGCTTTAGTCAGATATATTAGTTAAATTTTTTATAAACTCGAGCGGAGTTTGGAACTTCAAATTATGTTTTAATTTCATGAATTAAAATATTAATTATTAAAAAATTAGTTTAATCTCTTGAAATAATGCTTAATTTTCACTCTCTATGTATACCTATGCATATTAATTTTTCTTAATAAACTTATAATTTATTTGTAAAATATAATATTATTATTTTTGAACATGTTCACGAGCTTGTTAACGAGTCGCTTATCAAGTATGCTCTTCGAGCCGAGTAACTCATTGTTCAAGCTGTATTTGTTAATTTAAATGAACCTAATTAAATTTTGTTCACAATCAAGCTTGTTTATTAACAAGTGGAGCTTGAATAAGCTTCAACCGAGTCAAACATTGAACTATTCACTAGTAGCTCTGTTCATTTACAACTCTAGTGTTAGCGAGACAAAGCAAGATCAAACCCACCCAAACTCCTTTAGGCTTCGACGACGTGGGAACCCAAGAAACTAAGAAAGCTGATATATAAGACAAGAAGTATTAGAAGAGCTATTCAAGTTAGCCAGTATAGCTACTATGATATTTAAGTTAGACAGTTTCGTACTAATCAGATATAATCTGAATGATACATCCACAAAGTGGATGAGATGACCAGGGTTCAAATCCTTGCACTTACAATTGCTTCAAAAAAAGAGTCAGAGAGTTTGGTGACGAAATGAGTAAAGAATTAGAGAGGACAATGGTTGGTTGCCTTGGGTTATTTGGATAGTCTCTTATGTAGTGAGAATATGAATGATGAGGGCATAATTGCTAGTTTGCTACTATGAGGTGAGTTCGTTTTACAACTGACCTTCGGTCGGGCTCCACTCATACTTGGTAAATTGCAGCTTGATGGGCTCCATGGTTGGCTTTAGGTTGGTGGGCGTATAAGGTCCATATTAGATATATGTTATTAGACTTGTAAATTAAAAAAAAAGGTCAGTAGAGTTCGAAGCTAGTTGAGCTTGGTTCGAGTTCGGATTTGTGAGCCTAAATGAACATGTTATTTTAGTGATGATATCAACAATCAAAACAATAGTGTTTTAAAAAGTGCTAGACGTTAGTCTGACGGTCGAAGATGAATTGGAACCTAGGCGGGGATTAATCGGGGCCTAGACGAACTTAGATGCTAGTCAGTAGGGTTTAGGTGTAGCCAGACGGCGGCCCTCAAAATAACGCCTAGGCGGGGACTTTTAAAAGATTGTTATACATTTATGTATAGCATCTTCGTTATACCATGACTTCTGTTTATATGTTATTATATATTTTTGAATCAAATTTTAAGGATAATATATGTTTATGAATATAAATCAAATATATATATATATATATATATATATATATATATATATATAT
>CATIWQ010167239.1:0-18660 GCA_949673415.1 Euphorbia schlechtendalii | reverse complement strand
ATTGGATTTTGAAGGAAATATTTGTTCCCTAACTAGTGAGTGCTTAAAATAAAGAATATTTCACTAGTTACGGTTTATAATATGGAAATGAACAATGTTTGTATATATAAAATTTCATTACTTGAAATTTTATTGTTGGGCGGGGATTATCTGATACCCGTAGAAACCCGCGCGGGTGCGTAATGGGTGTGAAAAAATCCCCAAAACACTAAATGGGGAATACCCGAACCCGCACCCGAAAAGTATTGGGTGCGGAATGGGGGTTGCACTACCCGTACCGAACCCGACCCCGTTGACATCCCTAGACAGAACTATGGTGAATATTCATTTGGCCAATTCTCCTTTCGAGCTATCAATTCCGTACAAAACTAGTTCGGTCCACCAACCAATCTCTCTCAGATCGAATCTTATCATAATCTCTTGGTGATTGATCAAATCTCCCTTACTAGTTCTTATTTCTCAAGATGACTCAATAGTATTGAGGGTAAGGTCCAACAACTCTTTAGTTTTATGGAGTGAGTCTCACATTAGAGAAGTTTAGATCCTTATACATCGTACAAACTTATCATCTCATGGTCGTTAAGCACACATTATCTCAAGGACTTGTTCTTCTTTTAATTTGATAATGTGCCATGGTGTTCTTTCCTTTCTACCCTTATAAAGGAGCGCATGCCTTATCACATCAACTACACCATATAAAGGTTTCAGTTACAAAGCACCCTAGCATTTAACCTTGTTTAACTATATGAACTACCTTTAGTTATTCAGACAGAACATGACTAACTGTCATGCAAACTACACAGTTCTTAACTGATTCCTTTTTAGATTTAGTACGCAGTATTCTATATAATGTGATTTTCTTGTTACTCAACAAGTTGATATATGATTTTGAACAGGTTCCTGAACTACATATAGTTGTTCAAAATCAATCTCATCCTAGTCTGTATTCTCGTGATAACACTAGGGTAAACACCCATGTGAGTGGGCTACTTCTCTATCCGACATGCTATGAACGAAAAATATTATATGTACATAACATATGCACACACATACATTGCTCATAGAATAAATCTCATTTATATTAACACAATATCATTCACAATTTAAATGGTATTATAAATGAGCTAAACGAATAAAAATAATTTACACGTATTTAACTCTTTGATATATTTCACATATACATCTTTCGGAGACATACTTCATAAACAAATCTACAAGCATGCAATGAGTAGATAAATACCTCATATTGAACTCTCCTCGTATTACTTAGTCTACAACTGAACAGATACTTGATATCGATATACTTATTGCTACAACAATATTTTAGGTATATCGCATAGAATATCGATGTTTGACTATCTCCATAAATAATCAAAATTTTATTTGGAACACTCAGCATAAGAAGACTCAATAGTCTCTTTTGTCAAACAAAATCTTTACACAATTTCACCCTTAGTCTTAGCTAATATGCACTTATGTATTCTATAAGGTCTATTTCCTTAGTTCAATACATTATAGGATAACCAATTGTTATACACAAGTATCTTACAAATTTCTTAAAGGTCTTCCAGTGCTCTATTACTGGAATGAACTAATATATTACTTCAATGCACACAACATAAGTTATATTAGGTCTGGAGTATAACATAGCATATGCAATGCCAATATATGGAACATTTTCCATATCCTCCCACTAGACAGGAGTTTTAGGACAAATATTTACACTAAGAATCATATTCTTAATCATTGGAATACTTATGTGTTCATTATTCTACATATAGAATCTTTCTCAAACTCCTTTTGTACAAGTATCTAGAGACAAAGATACTAATTATCTTATCCATTGGATCTTGATCCTAGGACCTATGCAGACCTTTTCATGACTTACATCTCGAAATTACACGACACCAAATCTTTCACTTATATGGTATATACACAATGGTCCTCATTTACCATTCTAAATACCATAACTTTAAAACCTCATGAGATAATAAATTGACTTATCAATTCAAGAAATCTCATGTTTATAAATCTTTGGGGAAAATCCTCTTAATTTTTCCATAGAGATCTCTCATGATAATTCTCCACTGAGAATAGAGGTCCATAAACTTACTTGATATAACTTTAAGGAAGATACAACCACTAAAGTTGAAATAATTCATATAGATATAATTCTCGCAACTGGAAAAAATATATTCTTATAACATATTCTTATCAGTTTGAATATATGTATCCCTTAACTATAAGCCTAATGCTTTTACTTTACATTGGGAATCCTCTTGTTCTCAATATTTTTATGTCCTTCAGGCAAGTCAACTTAATTATTCTTCCATCACACGCAACTATTCATCTCCCTTTAACCACGCAATTTTCAAGGTTGGAACAATTTCCAATATTATTACTTACGCTCCAAATTCTCATAAATATGTCTCTTATATTTATTATAATTCGAAATTCTTTCTTTAAGCTCATTTTGTGCTCCCACTAGAAGCAGAAATATTATAATGATCTAAGCTCACATTTGAGTTAAAAATATTGACTCCCACTTGGACCAATAACAATTTAGGTTCTCGACTCCCCCATGGAACAAGATCCTTTATTAATGTGAACATTAAGAACCAATAAATTTGAATTACTCCCACTTGAAGATATATCCAAAACATTAAGTTCAAGAGTCTTAGTAAAAGGACATGTTTTTCCCTAATACACCTCATCAATAGAACTCATTTCTAAGATATTGATATTTCGTGATTCAAAATTTTAACAAATACAAATCTATCTGCATTCTCCCCCAAAAAACATATCATTTTAATATGTTTGAGTATCTTAAATGACACTCCATCTACCTCTTGGACCCAATTTTCCAAAATTCTCTAAGGTAGTGTGAGAGTTAGCGATATAACCCTAATTTCATAATCAGGATAAATTTGTTATACTTCCAGTCCATTTCACATATGGGTTAGAATAGACAGACTTTGAAGCTACTTGGTTTAGTGCATATACTTAACCATTGGAAGAAGAATCAACTTTTTCCTTTCATGAATTCTATACTTGTATAGAGTTTAGGGATGAACAACGGATGTTTAATCCCTTCATTACATAAAATTATAAGCCTAACTGAAAAGTACTTTTTACCACTTCAGTTCCAATGCTTTACAGTCAAAACCAATTGATTTATTACTAGATTCATAAATCTTTTGATAGCTTGAAGCTTCAGATTTATGGGCAATCAAGTAGATGAAGCCATAACAAGTATGGACATCATTTAATGTGATGAAAATTAGGATTATGCCTTACCTTCACTTCTATCAAATCACATATATCAAAATGAATAAGTTATAATTGATTTTAGTTCTAGTTCCTTTTGAAATGGAATATAAGTTTGATTTCCTCTAAATGGAACTCATCACATGTTGATAATTTAATCTTTATAAATTACCCATTACATTAAGCTTAGATGACATTTTCGTTGTAGCTTATGTGACACAATCGCCTATGCGATAAATTAACATTTTCTTCTAAAAGAAAAGTTAGTCTGTGAAAAACAAATATTATCCACTTGATAAATTATAATGCACATTCATTACAATAAAACCATTTATTTAAGAACTAGACTTATAAATCTACAGTTCAGGAATGAAGAAACTTAATTGTCGGAAAAATTCAAAGATGAACATGTTGTTCATTAAACCATATCATAAATTTAAAATTTGACAAATAATATGAGATTACAACACATCAAGCAGCTATTGGGTTTGCGCTCATTGCAAATATAGTCTGTATGTGTCAATTTATAGAACTTCAACTCATTTTGATGTCGATATAAATTTCAATGTTTCTCATATAGATTGTCGAAAGTACACAAAGATACTATGATCCATGCTCATGTCATATGTTGCACTTAAATCAATAATCCACAAAAGATATGATTCCGTCAACAACATTGAGCATAGTACAATAAAATTCACTTTAGAATATATTACATATACCAGGTTAGGCTTAGTGCTCTATTGCACAATGCCTCTATCGTAGCAATTTAGCATTATCACCTTCGTGATTTTACTATTTATTGCATTTGGACCCATTAAATTTATATTCGAATGGTTCAAACCCATTTACATTGTTCTTCTTCCTTTTTTAGATATTCGAATGTAAGTTAACATCTGTTGTCTTAAGAACTATCTCCTTAAGACTTTCCTTATGCCAAATGCATTTAGGAAGAATCTTGAATATCAGAAGAACAGTTTCTATAATTTTCAAGAAACTTATAACTACATTAAACGAACTAATTCTATAAGAATGAGTTAAGTGCACCACATGTCTCAAAGTGAAGAACCGATCACTAGTTAGAACTTCTTTCAATTTAGTGATTAAATTTGAACATGTCTCTCTTTCATGAATTGCAGGAATTAAATCATTTATAGCACCAAGCAAAATGATATAGGTCATTGAACTCTTCCACCCCATGAAAGAAACAGATTCTTATAATGCCTGAGTTAGTTTGTGCCACTCTCTTTAAACTCATGCACAACAATGTTCAATGTATAAGAGGACTCTTTATTCCTCAAGCACAAACTCAAACTTTAACCTCCAGATAACTTAATAACTACCGTTAAGAATCTAAGTCTACTACAAATGAATTCATAGTAAAATCCATTATTGATATTCTTTAATCAGTAACGGTGAGACTAAACACATATACTAGGATTTAAGTCAATTATATGAGCAATTGTGTGTTAATTAATATTGACTTGACTACAAACTTTCCAAGAAAATGTAAGCATTAACCCCAGTATCGAAAAAGATATAAATACCCCATCATCTATCAGGTGAAAACACTTGCATTTAATTCAGTTCGATTCATTGTACAATAGCAATTATATGTGTTTTTATTATTTGTTATAGTTCCTTTAACTATGAGTTATATTATTAAATACACTTTGAACCTGTTGTCTTTAATTAGTTCACTTAATTAATGGCTTTTGGATAACTTTATTATGCATTATTATTGAAACTAATTTGGGATTCAATAGGGCATATTAGTCCTAAAAATTTTATTAAGAATTTAAATATTTTATGTATTTTATATGTCTTTAAACAAATATAAAGTATAAAATAATTAACAATAAATAAATCAAATAAGTCACTTAGATCTAGGCATAATAAAACACAATCCCAAAACTATTTCAATAACAAAACATGCATAAAATTTGTTATTCAAAAAATATAAACAAACTGACAAACACATATTAATGATACTTAAACA
Organism: Euphorbia schlechtendalii; assembly: GCA_949673415.1. Classification (NCBI taxonomy): domain Eukaryota; kingdom Viridiplantae; phylum Streptophyta; class Magnoliopsida; order Malpighiales; family Euphorbiaceae; genus Euphorbia; species Euphorbia schlechtendalii. The sequence continues at coordinate 13,394 of CATIWQ010167239.1, read as the reverse complement.
AATAACAATGACTTATATTGTTAACCGTCACATAATATACTTAACGTGTGTAATTATTATATGTCTTATTGGAATTAAATTATACACTAAGTATTATAATCCAAAAATTACAACATCTACTATGATGTCATAATGATCACCGTAGGTCAACTCATTAGATTTAGAGTTCTTTCCTTTGATCGAGCTTGGTGATAACAAATCAAATTATTTTAAAAAGAACTCGGATATCAAATTATTACATAATTTGATCATTCAAACAATTTGAAAATTAAATTTGTAAAACCATATTTTAAAAAATAATAAAATCAATACACACAAAAAATTGCATTTCTCTATGTAATACAATAAAATAATACACTATGTATTATATATAAATACAATAAATACATTTTTTGAGAACCGATTACCTCAAGTTACTCTTGATTCTTTTCCACTTAATAGATGCTCAGGATTACGTGAGGTTTGCATCATAATTGACCATCTATAACATATGTAGAAAGATCAATGTCAATTATTACATAAATAAGTAAATTAAATATATTACCAAAATATATTTATATAATTTATATCACATATAAATTAATATTTAATTATCACAAAAATAATTAACAAAAATATAATTTCTCATATTTTATATTATCACAAATATAAAATAATTTATTCATTATATAAATGGTTGATTATTTAACCATATTACTAAAAATACTTAATCAAACTTATATAACATATATATAATTCAAATAATTATCACATAAATAATTAAAATGTATAAATATATTAGTAAAATATATTCAAACATTATACCTCACATCTATAATTAAATTCAACCATTATATAATAATTAATTTGGATATTAATTATATATTTTCATTTATGTAACTACAAATATATAAAGAAAATAATTATCAAAATTAATCAACATATGAAAAGTTTTCAATTATTTTCCAGTAGGTTCTAAATTATTTTCTAACCAATAGAAAATATTTTAAAAATTCAGAAACTAATTTTTCATAATTTTTAAGCATTTATTAACACATAATAAAAGAAAATCAATATTTTTTTGAACCTCAAAAAATTCTGAAAAAATAAACATTAAATCCAAAAAATATGAAAATGGGGGGTAGAAAAAATTTCGGAGCGAAACGACATCGTTTAGAAGGCTAAAACGTGAAAAACAATCTAAACCGTCGGATAAGTGACACGTGTCACAATCTGGAGCAGCCACGTAGCGAGCTCATGTAGAACGCGTCACACAGGAATAGAGGGTCAACCGGCACACCGTTCCAGTCACCGGTGCGTACATCACACGCTCCGGCGCGAGTGGGTAACCGCTAGCGGAGAGTGTAGTACACGCGCAGGCTTCCGGCCATTTTCCGGTGACCGGACTTTGGCAGTTCAACTCATTTTCAAGTTTCGAGTCCGTTGATGCGGTCTGTTTTATGAAAAAATGAACAAAAATTTACGTTTACACAAAACACGGCTTAAAATCGAAACTTTTCCGACCAAAACACGTAATTTCCGACCAAAAACGAACTCAGTCACTAATTCAAGCCATACGAACTCTGGAAAAACAAAATTTCCTAAAAATCATGTCCAAAACACGAGAACATCGTTAAAAAGTTCCAAAAAACACTAAATTTTCTCCATTTTCACACTTCATTCGTTTAATTCACGAAGAACACGAAATCAAATTCCGGAAATAAATTTTCCAGAATTTCAGAATGTGTAGAAACAGATTATACATGTAAAATCATCGCAAAAAAAATCATGCTCTGAAACCATTTGAAGGAAAACGTAAATCGGAAACGAATTCAGTACTTACCTTTTCCGTTTGCCCAAGATCGAAGAACGCCGCTTGAATGCCAAATCGGATCCATCTCACGATTTATCGGAGTATGGATATATAATCACAACTTCTACTGCGATGAAGATCGATAACGATCGATTTACGATGTTTCATTGTGAGACAAAAAACCTGGGAGAGAGAATTTGGTTGGAAAATGAGAAATAATGAATTATGAATTCATTACTGGTAGCCGTGTATGATGAATTATATTTTGAATTCAATTCTGATCGACTTTTCCAATATACACGTCTGTGTATATATATAATATGAAAATGGATTAATTACAATTAAGTTCTTAAATTCTTGGTTATTTATAATTAATTTCTTAAAGTTCTATAACATTTCAATTAGTCCAAATAACTAAATTGGATGGACCTTTGACCTGATTGACCTGCTCATGGGCGGACCTGGTATTCCAACAATTCATAAAGTAAAATGATGCTCTTTTTGAAAGTTAAAGAAGTTACGAGTCAAAAGTTTAAGGAACAGTAGGCTTTTTGAGACAAGATGAAGAAATTAATGATGCATTTAACCTTGAAGAAAATATTAAGATGTCATTTGATTCGCAGAATGACTATTCCATATAATAGTGTAAAAATGAATTAAAAAATGAAGTATGATAAGATATTTATATTCAATTCATCAGAGCTTTTGTATAATTTGTTTATAAAAAATTGCCTCATTTGAACTCACGTTAAATGAAAAGAAAAATCCCCAATCCGTCTTAAATATAACTCGAACCTGAAATCTCTAAAATCTTCAGCTTTCGTCTTAATCTCCGAGTCAAGATCTCTGTCACAAAACATAATTATTGTCATAGTTATTTATAGTTATTTCTCATCTTATAAGTACTAGCTCTTTCATTAGACGTGGAAGGAACAAAATCCTGTTCTTTTCAACTTATTCACCAATTAATTCAGTTCAGTTTTTACAAGTATCGTATACCTATAAATTTAAACTGAAATAAATACATTATAATTCAGTTCCAGTAACTTACAAATTAGTTGAAAAGAATAAGATTTAACTATTTCATGAGAAGTGGAATAACTGGGAATGATAGAAATAATTATAATATGCAAATTGTTGATTATATGTTAAATTCTTCTATTTCATTTTTATTTTATTACATAAACCAAACGTGAATTAAACGTTTAAGTTTGCAAGTCAATGTATCATATATCACATTAATCTGAATATTTATGTCAACTCATCAATGTTAAAATTGAAAATACGTAGTTAATTACCTCGTTACATAATGGAAATATATGGAATTCCTAAATACATATATTATAGAATTCTGATGTTGTTTAGCATCTAGTTTTGTTTTGTTTTTTTTTTTTTGTTATAATTAATAAAGTTACTGATCAAACTTTTCTTATTATGTCATAAATGTAATACCATGATTAATCACTAACTATATTCTAATTCTATATATTAGACAACCTACGATATGCAATGCATTAATTCCTTATCCAAAAATACTATGAATAGATAGACTAATTGGCTTTCAATCCAACATAACTTCCCTAAAGGAAAATTAATATATACGTGTAAAAATTAAAATTAAATTCTAACATAATAAATCACTAAACTTTGATCTAATGTTAAAAAATTCAAGAAATATGAGATTTTGGTTCAAACCTAACAATTAACAAAATTTGTAACATGTCACCTTATTTCTCCAAATAAAAATTCTAATACAATAAAAGCAAGCAGCCTATACAACATACAATAAGGCTATGTGTGAAATCTTGAAATATTTTTGTTTAAAGACTTTATATTTGTAGCTTTTGTTTTAACAACGTGACAAAGATTTTATAAATTTGAATATATTATATAAGTTGCGTAATACACATTACATCTTAATGATTTTTAATTGAACAAAATGTCTATTTGCAAAATTCAATCATATCTTTTGATTGAAAATATCTTCTCTGTGAAAATTCCTAGCTGTACAACAAGTTGGCTTCGTAAGACTTTATACAATCAAAACAAGTTTTCTCTTTTGGAGTTAACCTTTTAATTACAATATATAATAGCATAAATTAATTTCTCTAATGAAAAGCTGACTATATATAATTGGACTACAATAAAAATATATTTATTATTATCTGGGCAAAAAAGCATTTTGTGTCAAAGTCTAACACTTTTAATTTTTTTAATATATACTTAGTTAAAAAGGATATTGATAATAATTTAAGTGAGTATTAAGATATTAAATATTTCAATAAGTATTAGAAAAATTGACAGGATATTACAGTGTCAAAGTAATTCAATATAAAAGTTAAAAGCAACTGACTTTAGTATATTTAAAAATGGTAGAATTGATAAAATAACAAAAAAAATATTTAATATATTCTCAACCTAAATCAACTCAGCAGCAACTGCAATGTTGTCTAAAAAGGAGGGTAAGCTCCTCCGCCAAAAATTTATCATACTAAACTACAAAGAAGAAGATAAGAAGATCCTACAATCAAATTTCAATCCTTATCCGAATCAAAGCCAGCATCACCGAAGATGGTCTTTGTATCTAGTTCATAACGCTTTGTTCCTTATAGAACATTATCTTAATATAGAATCTGTGTACTTTTACCATTCTAATTTATCAATGGAAAGCTATGAATGTTCATCCAATCAAGTTAATATCTCTTTAACTTGATAATAGCATGTGCACGCACATACGCGCACACGCGCACACATACTATACGCGCGCGCTCATGCATGCACACACAAACACACTCATGCAAGCATGCACGCACGCACGCGCACGCACACACACACAAACACACACACACACACACTTACGTGGAAAAAGAACAAGACTTGGATGCTGATCGATTGAAGACTTCATCAAGAGCAGAATTCTCTAAGTATGAGTTTGGCAAAGTCTTAACATTTCACTTAGCATGGGGGAGTCTTGTATCGAACTAGGTAAATCTATTTCAATATCTTTACTTATTGAATTATAACTTGCTACTGTATGTTTGCTATCTCTAAAAATGCGAGAATTTGTTGGACTCAGCTTAAAGATTGCTGAGCAATCTTGAATTAAAGTTTTCGATGATGAAAAATATGAAGGAAAGCAACCTATAAATAATTAATGTAGTCATGGAAAGCAACCTTAATAACTCAGCATGGTAAGAAATGAAATAAACTCTTCTCTTGTCTTATTATATCTTTGCTAAGTATTTAGAGTTAACCCATTATAACATTGTATTCTTATAACCATTATTCCTATAACGAAATATTCCCCGTTAATGCATTTCAATTTTCAAAGATGATCTGGCACTGAAATAAAAAAGAAATATTTATGTGATACAAGGGAAAAACTCTCGGTATGGAATGTCGGCATGTTAATGCAAGAATCCAACAAATACATACTATCAAGTCGCATTTCGGAGACAAACGCGCGATTCTGCTGCTACTAGTACATTCAAGCATATCAAAGACTGCCATGTATCAAGCATGTTCTATCTCACAAGAATGAAGCAGATTTAAGATTAAGACTTGACAAGAAATTCTTTCAACGGTTTAATCTTGCACATCAACGACTACAAATCTATCTCACAACGGATTCAAAGTTATCTCAAACGAGAAGATTTTGAAAACTATAAGATTATATAAAATGAAGGATTAAACGAGTTGAAGGATAAGTTTGCAACGATTACCTTAGCAACATCTATAAATTGAAGACAAAAGGAAGCGTTCAAACTTGATGAATACACCTAAATTAGAAGAACTATTGCAAGTCCACACTCTGTTCTTCTCCAAAGAAAGTTAGTAATAGAGTAATAGATTAGACCTGTAAAGAGTAAATAACGCTTTATAAGCTGTTTATTCAAATTTATTTGTTATATACTTTGAGTGATAGCACTTGAGAAGGGTACTCAACTGTTAGAGAGTTAGATATCTTGGAAGGTACTTGTTGTAAATCAACTAGCAGTGAAGGTTTCTCCGCCTAGTTAAAGGAGTGATCAAATGGTGGATTAATGTTTCGGAGAAGCTGAAGATTTGACGTAAGCGAGAGGTTAAACCAGGATAAAATTTCTCTGTTTGATTCCCTTTATATTATCTTTTCATTTTACTTAACAAGTATTTCATAAGCACGTATCTCTTTAATATTTGTGTTAATTTTGCTAAGTATTGCATAAGTCAGCACTTTTGAGTTATCTTATTCAACATTGTTTATCAAACCGTGACTTAACTTAGTTTCTGTGTTTATTTAGACATTTGATTCTATTTGCATTCATCATCTAAACAAAACTCAGCATCATGTAATATTAAAAGTTTGAAAGAACGAAATATGATGTAGAAATCAATTTTAGGACATTCACCCCACTATACAAGTATTGTTAAGTTAAACCAACAATAAAGATAAAATTCTTGTATCGTTCGAGGTTATTAGCCTGCACATCAATTATGAAAAAAATAGGCTTTATATTTGAGTGCAGTATAGCAAATAAAGTCGAGTCCAACTAACAAATTCTATTGGCTTATATCAAAGTTCATTGTACATCATTTATATACCACTTATCATTATTTTTTATTTTCGATGGGAAGAACGTCTTCAATACTCACCCTCAATTACAAATCGGTCTGAACCATTTTATATTTGTCAAACATTCCTTAACTAATCTCATTGTAGGAGTTTAGTCCTATCTGCTAACCAAACTCGATAAGGATTTCAACTACGAAGCAATGATCTTCTGTATGTCAGGTTTTCTTATTCTTTGATACAATGTAGAGACTACGTAGCCTTTAAGAATGTTATGCTTAATAAGTAAAGTGAGAAAAAGAGCATACAAATGAGATTGAACTCATCTATATTTGTTAACAACAAATATACCCAATTTATATATACCACTCATTCTGTAAAAAATTCGAAGATATTATATGAAATGATAACACTCAACTTTTTCTTTAGCTGAACTTTTTTCATATTTCTAAAAGTTGTACCTATGGCTATAACCCATGTCGGGACTCAAAAGTTAAAAACACATGGTAAATGGAGCTAAATATATTCAACAAGACAAGAGTGACTGGCTTAAATAGAGATATGTAATCCTTGTGTCCGCAATACATTCTGGGGCTATCTATAGGCTATTTGACATCAACTTTTTTTATTTTTGAACCCATTTTTTTGAAATATAAAATATATTTATGCATAGAAGAGATATATTAGTGAAATTTAATTGTTTTTAAGAATGTAATTAAATAAGTTAAAACTGAACTGTTATTTAGCACATTGATGCTAAATGTGAAATGAGATTATTAAACTAATTCTCTTTATTTTGACTTAGTCGTACTATTCAGTGTAACAATCGTGTAAAAGAAAGTCAAATTTGTCTTTCTAAATTATGTTATGGTCCATATATAGAATAGATGATAGTTAAATAAGATATCAAATACATTGAATAATATGATAATGGAAAACATAGATAAACAGTTGTACGGCGCCGGAATTGTAACATTGTAGAACAATACTATTCATGTGTCATTGTTGTCATGGACGTGAAAATAAATAACAACTAACTAGTCGACAAACCATTTTCATTCTTTTGTTTGTTACAAACTTACAATCTTTCTTTTCTTTGTATGGGAAATATACAAAAATACAATATTTGGTATAAATAATTACTTTTTTATCTATTATTTAATTTAATTATTGAAAGTGTATTATCAAGATTTTGAATTTACATTTCTACCACCTTATGATAACCTCGTCGGATTTTATAGTTATTTCAAAACAACGTAATTTTTTTGTATTTTTACCATGATTTTATTATACTTTATTTATAATATTTATAATTTAATGTAAACATGTTATATTTATGTGTTTTTATTTATCTTTTGTATTTGAATTTATTCTTGAGATAACAAAATCGCATTTTATTATTATCATATAGCTACCATATATTTTACTTATAGATATATTCAATATAACAAAATCGTATTTTACAGTTATCTTATAGTTTATTCATATTGATGTAATTATATTATATTTTTGCTATAATTTACTTGTAATATGTCAAATTGATATAGTTGTGTTATATTTATTTGTATTTAATCAAGTGTGTGTTTAAACTATGTAACAACTATAAAAGAACTATAAAATAAATATGTATCAGTAAAAAAAGTTCGGAAAAAATATAGCATCATGAATATTATTTTGAAGAGAAACATAAAGATGAAAAAAATATTCGAAAGTGGTATGTTGAAAAAATAAATGATTTGTGAGATAAATCAAAAATAAAAAATTAAATTAAAAAAAAATATAAAATTCTAAATAAGAAAAATTTAGAAGATAAAACTTTCAAATAAATAAATTGTTGGATACATTGTAATTATAACTTTTATATATTTAGCACGTTTTTAGATGTCCACTTCAAAGTTGGCCCTATATTACTTTGTTGAAAATAGGTGTACCTGTCATGTCAATTAGTTCAAAGAACTCAATTTTAATTTAGAAAATTAAATTTTCAAAGAATAAATAAGTTTGAGGATGTAATTGTAAATGACGTAACTTCATAATAAATATTTTTCTCCGCAGGTAATAAACGTGATAATTTACATTTTTTCCTCGATAAATTCGTACATTCCTAATCCTCGATAAATAAAAAATAATTTTTTTGGCTCTTATTCTCTCAATATCCCAAAATATGTTTCCGCTCAAATTTCTCATGTTCATCACAGTCTTCAATTTCTTGACGTGGTTGGGGAAATTAGATTGATATCAAACAAATGTTGACTTAATATCGATGTTTCATATAAATGCCGCGTTTTTATATTTTAGGCACATAATAAAATGTACATTTTATTCATTTCTTATTCATTTTCCATCATACTTTATATTAGGGTAAATTTAGAAAACATGCCTTGTGGTTTGACTGTTTTATAAAAGTGTCCTTGTTAATTCTTTTTACAAAAGAGTGTTTGTTATTTCAAAAATTAGTAAAAAAAAGAAAAAATTATATTTTCATTAAAAATAATAGTGTTATAGAAGGTATTTCAATCAATTCAACATTTTCATAATTTAAGTTTTCAACGCGTTCAAATAAAAAATTACTTTTCTTCTAAAAAAAATTCTAAATATATTACCAAAGTACATTGTATTTTCATTAACTAAACTATAAAATTTTAACTCAAAATGGATAAAATTACCCCTATTCATGATGTAATAAAAAACTGGAAATCATCTTTTTACTAACTTTTGAAAATATAAACATCATTTTAATTTTTGCAAGGACCTTTTTGCAAAACAGTCAAACCACAGAGTATATTTTTGAAATTTATCCTTTATATTAGATACATGACGTAAGACATCGGGACTTTTTGAACATATGTCCTAAACGCCATGTCCTTGAACATTTAAGTGTTCTAAACACCCATTGATTTTGTTCACAATGCACCTCCTAACCCCTTTAAAACAATTAAACCAGTCACACTTCGTAGACGTGTTACATTCACTGTCACGTGTCAAAATTGAAAGTTTTAAACCAATAATTACCTGACACATGACATATAGTGCAAAATGTTACAAAAAAATGCCTAAAAGTTTCAGTTTAATCCCTATTAAGTATTTTTGTTACAAAAATACCATCTTCTACCTTTCAACATGTCTTCTCTTTCGCTACTTCATTTACTTAAGTTAATTCAATTCAACTATCATAAATTCAATTTCAATTGTGAAGTTAAATTCCCCGTTTCGTTAATGGAAGGTTTTGCAGGAAAGCTGAGTCATGAATTAATTATTGAATAATGAATATTAAGGTCATGTTTTCTTCAATTACAATTCAATTAAGTTCAGTTTAGTTAAGTTCAGCTATGTGTAGTTATAAATTTACAATAAAATAAGTTAAGTTAAGTTTAGTTCAGTTAAGTTTAGTTCAGTTCAGCTTTTAGAAGTTGAAGAGGACAGGACCTAAGAACCCTTGATTTTAAGCATATGTATGCCTGCAAATATTCTCCTCTTCATATTCATCCCTTACCCACCATTGAATACCATCTCTCTTCCTCGCCTATTCCGCCAGACCACCGTCAATTTCCCCTAGCGCTTCGCTATTCTCGAACTCGGTATCTCTGCTCTAATTTTTCAGTCCTTACCGCGATATTCCAGCTCCGGCTTCGCCATGCAATTGACGATTCTGGCTGATTCTAATTAAGAGAAGGCCTGACAAAAAAACTTAATTTATATGAACATTATAGAACAAGAATAGGAAATAATTAAAGAAGGAAGAAAAGAAATGAGATGAGAGGAGATAGGTAAAGAAGGGAGAGTGAAGGAACAAAACAGAAACAAATTGCTATACCGTTATCTTTTCAATTTTTATTCTTAAATAATCCACACTTATTTTGACATTGAAACAATGCCAAATCATCCGCCATTCATTTCAGCTTGAAGTAGCATATTTGATATACATTATCAAATTTAAGCTAGATTATAATACGGAAACCTGTGGATTAATGATGAATGAGAACTGAAGGATGAAAGTTTTAACGTAATGATAATTAAAAACAGTAAGACATAAAAGTTTAAATTATATTATTAATTAATTGATAATATATAATAAATATTACCATACAATTAATTTATTTTTTTGATCCAAACATAATAAATGATATTAAGAGGAATGTTATTCTTTTTTCAAAGCACTTACGTTTAACTCCAATAGGTACATGTGCTAAAGTTAGGATTGTTTCATCAAGAACATTTAATGCTCGTAATAAAACAATGTGATATTCCAACACATTCCCTCACATCATCCAAATCTTATAATGCGTGAATTATTATCGGGTACCTCATCATCTTTGGGCACAACATTGCGTACTTGACTTTGATATTTTGTAAGCAACCACATTTAACCCTGAAAGATACCTATTAAGGTTACAATTAATTCATCAATGCAAGTAAGGAGTACTTCATGCTCATAGTCAAGTAATATGAGAATCCAAGACTTTTCTTCAAGCATAAGACAACCAAAGGGAATCACATATTTTTTTTATTAACTTTGGGGTTTCTTTTTTTCTCATATGAACTAAAAGTCTCCGTTATACTAATAGATTATTAGAGTTTATATAAAAATATCTTCCTCTATTGTTGGAGAAACACTCATTCTATTTTTTTTTTTTTTTCCATTTTATTGATCATAGGTTGATGTTGCGCCTAAATGGTATCAACTAGTAAGTGCATTGGGGTCTATTATAAACTCGGCAAGCACAAGTATCGTTTCTCACAAAGAGCAATTAGGTTAAGTTGAAGCTTTTCATGTTAAATTGGTTAAGGTTAAAGAACTCTGTAAGTTTGAGTTGGGAGTTGAAATTGTTTGAGTGAATCTAAATTAATCAAGCAACAAAGTAAAGTATTAGGTTTTGACAAATTAATAAACGCCTCAACGAGGAAGGAGACATTTGACGAATGAAACGACTTGTTGTAGATGCCATGGTTTGGTTGAAAGCCTCTCGCATATTCTCATATCTTGCCCGACGACTAAGGAGATGTGGGCTATTTTGTTGGGAAGGACCAATATCAATGTTTTCTTAAGCGGTGATTTGCTGAATTGGTTAAGGATCAACCTGTGGACGAAGCAAAAGTTTGGGCATGATGATTGGGACTTATTTTTTGGTCTAGTTTGCTGGTTGCTTTGGAGGAGGAGAAACATTTTGATTTTTGAGCACGAGGAGCTCTCGATTTCTTCACTAGTGGTGCTGGGGCCCGGGATGGTTAGTGCTTTTGGGAAGGCAGCAGAGGTGATAACGAGGGATAAGCAAGAACGTGCTTGGGGGCTGGTTGGGTGGACTGCACCAGCAGAGGATTGGATAAAGCTCAATAGTGATGGGTCGGTAGTAGGGTCGATTTACAAGGCTTCGTCGGGAGGGGTTCTTCGGGACCTCAATGGAAGATGGGTATGGGGTTATGCTAGGAACATAGGTCGGGGAAGTGACGCTTGCGCGGAGTTATGGGGAGTCTTAGATGGTCTAATCCTAGCTTGAGATTTGAGAATTCGAAAGTTGGTGGTTGAAGTTGATAGTAAAAATGTTGTCGATATGGTGACTAGAATGGACCATGGAGTTAATGCGAACTTTGCAATTATTTCTGAAATTAGAATACTTCTTCAAAGAGATTGGAGGGTTGTGTTTCAACATGTTTATTGGGAGGGAAACAGATGTGTGGATCTCCTAGCGGCTCGTGGAGTGCCTCTCCTTCAATACCCCATTCTGGGTGCACATGATATTCTTCATCAAGACATATGGGGAGTCTCATTCCCGAGGCTGGCGCCTATCCAGCTCAGCCTACCCATGAACAATATAAGGCAATATTCATAATATAATTTTGACCCGAGGTCTCTTAACCATAAATCCCTAAGTTTCCTTCTAAGCTAACTTAATTTCTTACTACACCTAGCTTGGTTATTGACAAGATAAACATAGTAGCATTATGATTAGTTAAGCATTCATAAATATGGAATCTAAGGCACACAAGCAATCATCTTTCTATATCATGTAATGTGTGTGTGTGAAACTCTTTTTCAGTTATTATGTCTCCTCTCGGTGCTTAATAATACTAGTAAATAAGAACTAGATCCTTGGTTCAAGATAGTCAGTTAAGCATACATTCACACAATCATTTAAGTAAAATAAACATCATAAAGATCTCCTGAGACTGCTTTAAAGGGCATGCTTTGCTTGATAAGAGACTACTCACATCATATCATAAATCATGCAAACTTCGATAAAGATGGAAATGTTGGTAGTTTCAGAAAGTAACGGCGGATGATAGATGACAAAACCTAATGAGGAAGGAGATATATAGCTGTTCCTCTAATCTCCAAAACGCAAAAGTAATTAACAATTAGTAAAAAGTACTTTAATATCTAGATATTTCTTCACAAAATTATAAACTAGTGCCACTTGCTAAAAAATTATCTAGAAATGTCATTTCTGTAATTCCTCAAAAGTTGCTTTCTATCACTTGCTCTTCTCTCTGCTCCAACCACATCTTAGGCCGCTATATCTCCTTTAGCTCCACGCCTAGATTCACTTTCTAGCTCACAGCAAAGGTCTCCAACCACTCAGTAGAAATCTGAAAAACAACTGCTTTTCTATTACAAAATTCAATCCCGATTAAACATGATTTCATGACTTGATTTTGAAAAATTTTATTAATGCTAGAACGTTGTGGTAGTAAAGTTGAGATTCACCTTTTTTTTTATTAATGCACAATATTTCTATCACTTAGATTTAGAGTATAGTTTAAAAACATGATAGGTGGTTTATATTTTCTACGAAAGGAGGTAACGTGGAATTTTTTTTCCCAATATAAACTGGTTAGCAAAAATTGATAACACTTTAAGAATAATGATGTTATAGAGTGTATTATAATCAATTCAATATTTTCATAATTTAAAGATGATATCAAGGCCCATTAAAGACCCAGGCCCATTAGAAGATCCAAAAATCACAGGCTAAACTGATGAACACCTCGGCGCCACTCCGCGCCGAGATCATGTCAGCGAGACATCTTGCCGAGGCACAGAACCAAATTAAATAA
>CATIWQ010167232.1:0-12743 GCA_949673415.1 Euphorbia schlechtendalii | reverse complement strand
TCATCAGTGACTAAGATATAATCAGAACTAGAGTACTTTGTAGATGGTTGGCGTTCTCTAGTTGACCTCCTCAACTGAGGTTCATCTTCTTCATGTAGAATGGGGTTCTCTGGCTCCCCCTGATCAATACTTTCTTCATTTGTATCATCATCTACAATAGTCTCTTGATTCCCCACAACTGGCTCTTCTTCTCCTTCGGATTCTGATTGTTGCATTCTTCTTTCTGTGGCATCGTTTGATGAAATGCTCCATGATGTAATATCAGGAACATCATCATTGGTGGGTCTGTCATCAATGATCCCATTCTCTTGAAATACTACATCTCGGCTCCGTACAATTTTCTTTTTCACCGGATCCCATAGCCTGTAGCCAAACTCTTCATCTCCATAGCCGATAAAAGTGCAAGGAATTGACTTGTCGTCAAGCTTTAATCTCTTCTCCTTCATAACATGCATAAATGCCTTACAGCCAAATACCCTCAGGTGAGAGTATGAGATGTTTCTTCCTGTCCAGACCTTCTCTAGAATATCAAAATCCAAAGGTGCTGAAGGTAGTCGGTTGATTAGGTAGACAACAGTATTGGTGGCTTCTCCCCAAAATGACTTAGGTAAGTTAGCCATTTTGAGCATGGATCTGACTCTTTCAACAATGGTGCGATTCATTCGTTCAGCGACTCCATTTTGTTGAGGTGTACCAGGAACTGTCTTTTCATGCCTGATACCATGCTGACTGAAATAATCTCTGAATTCCTTAGAGATATATTCACCACCATTATCTATGCGTAAACATTTCAACACCACTCCAGTCTCCCTTTCCACCATCGCATGAAATTATTGAAAGTGATTGAATACTTTATCCTTTGTGCGCAACAAATATATCCATATCTTTCTTGAGAAATCATTGATGAAGGTAAGAAAATATCTCTTTCCTCCAATTGATTCTATCTCCATGGGACCACATACGTCAGAGTGTACCAACTCTAACTTGTTATCTCTCCTTCTAAAACTTTTATGAAAAGAAACACGATGTTGCTTCCCAAATAAACAGTGATCACAATGGTTAATTTTACCTTTGGCTATTAGGATGAGGGACTTTTTAGCCAAAATATTCAACCCTTTCTCACTAACATGAGCTAGCCATCTATGCCACAAATTTGGTGAAGCTTCATCTCCAACTGTATTCATCTGGCCCACACATATTACCGCATACGTTTTGTATAGTAAGCAACATAATTTTCCTTTTGCCATCACCAATGATCCTTTGATGAGTTTCCAATCTCCATCACCTGTATGATGGTGATAGCCTTCTTTGTCCAGTACACTAACAGACATTAGGTTTAACCGAAGATCAGGAATATGCCGCACATTTTTAAGTGTTAATGTACACCAGATGTTTATCTTCACGTAGATATCACCAACATCCACCATTTGAGAAACATTATTATTTCCCATTTTAACAGTGCCATAGCCGCTCGCTTTGTACGTGGAGAAATATTCTCTTTTTGGAACACAATGGTATGCAGCACCAGAGTCAATTATCCACTCAGTTTCTACATCTCCAATATGACAACAATTTGCATCATGAGAGACTAAAGCCACCTCTCCATCTTTTGTTGAGATTGTAGTAGATGTGTTTTTATCGTTATCTTGGTTTCGCTTTGCATTCTCCTGTTTTCCGCAGTGATAACATAACCTCTTCTATAGGAACGTGGATCTATCTCTGGATTTTCCATTCCCATGACCTGTACTCTGACTCTGGCCCCTATTCTCTGTGACAAGGGCTTGTGAACTAGTATTAGCAATGTCCTTTCTGCGAATTTCTTCATTGAGTAGTCTATTCTTTACCATGGACATAGTCACCACACCATTTGGAGCTGAATTACTCAATGATACAACAAGAGTATCCCAGCTATCAAGTAGAGATCCCAACAGAAGGGATGCTTACATCTCATCATCCATGGACATACCGGTAATTGCTAGTTCTGATACGAGCCCTTCAAAGTCATTCAAGTGTTGTATAATTTATCATCCCTCTAACAATTTTAAGTTCATGACTTTACGAATCATGAACACTTTTGCTTGAGCATTTGTAGCCTCATACATATCTTCTACCTTCTTCTAGAGAACTTTGAGATCTGTATCATTTTTCACATGGTTATACAAGCTAGCATCTATCCATTGGCGTATTATACCCAATGTCTGCTTCTTCAACTTTTTCCATTGTTCATCTTTTATTTCCTTTGGCTTGGCCTCATCACCTTTAATTGGATCGTATAGATCTTTGCAATTGAGGTAGTCCTCCATTCTGGATTTCCACGTCGAATAATTTGAATTCGTCAGTTTGATCATTGCACCATCATTAGCCATGTCGAACTTTGAAATCGATGAAAAATGTACTATTTACATTAATAGTAACTTTAAGTTACTATTTTACTATTCACTCAAAAATACTCTTCTGCACCGGGTTTTTTAACTATTCATGTGAATAGTAACTTTGAGTTACTATTTAACTATTCATTCAAATTATTCTTCTGCACCGGTTTTTCGAACGGACTGCACCACCGGATTCGTCGTACTTTTCTCGTCGACGTGGTATATATATATTTGAAATATATAACCACGACTTCTACAGATAAGTCAACCTTTCGGCTCTGATATCACTTGTAAGGACTAATAACAATATTACGAGAAAAACTATAAAAAACGGAATATAAAAAAAGGAACACAATGATTTTTATGTGGAAACCCTAATTGAAGTTAGGGAAAAAATCACAGACAAACTCCGATTTTTTTCGTCCACTATAATAACAATAGCAGGTACAAAAGAGATTATTACAAAATAGTATCACTCAGGTGTTTCCAAAAAAATTTCACTATTTTCTCTCTTCCCGATTTTTAGAAATCCCTTTTCTAAAAATCTCTACACAGATATTGACATATCTGTGTTTTCTTTTTTTTGTTCTGCTTCTCAATTGAGGCAAAAGCCTCTCTATTTATAGGCAATTGAAGACGCGTAATGCCTTCAATTACGCCTTCAATTTCACCTATATTTTACCGCCCCTTCTTGATTTCTTCTTTTTTTTTCTTTTTATAATTATATATATAGTGGGTCCCACAAGTTGGAGGGACACCACTCAACAAGAAGAAAAAGATTACAAAATGATTATGCAATTAAAAGTGATTCTCTAATAGATATTGTTGAAGAGTCAATAAGAATTTTCTAGCGTTTCGTTCGAGCTGATAAAGTTGCAAACAATGTGACTCGAAAAAGTCAAAGAGGAACTCATCATACAGCCTCAAGTTCCTGCTGAGCTCGAGTTTTTAATAGAAGTCATAACAAGTTTAATAAAGGTTAAAAATTTTCCCCTTCTTTTTCATTCCTTAGTATGTAGCAAAAATTAATGATATCGTATGTTTTATTTTGTGGATGCAGAAGGAGAGGAAACTAAGGGGGTGTTTCTCTAAACTTAAAAGTTAGTCAAACTTGCTTAAAAGTAGAATTTTAAATTAAAAGTTAGTTAGTTTAGTGTTTCTCTAAACTTTTTTCAACTTAAAAAAGTTACTTTTAAGTAAAAAGTAAGAAGTAGCTAATACTGAGAAGTGGAAACTGCATATTGAGGAAATTTAGAAAATAAAAGGAAGAGTGCAATTCAGATAAAGTGTTGTACTTTTTTGCATAAGTAGATATGAAACTAGTAAGAAGGGTTCTGAATATGTCAAAATTAACGACAAAACAACTCTTATGGTGTCGTAGCAAATTGGATAAGATTAGTTTTGTTAGGAGGAAGATACAAGTTGACCCTTGTTTTTTGCTTTTTCCATGCTAATGGCGTCTGTATATGGGGCTAACATTTTTTACTAGGTAAATTATATTGTGTCAGTTTAACATATCAATCATCTTATTATTCAGTTTAACATATCAATCATCTTATTATTACGAATGTCACTGGAACTTTAGTAGTCCATCGTTGAATTAAAACAAGGAAATCATACATTTTTATGAAATCTAAGAGCAAATCAACGTGATTTACAGGTTGCGCGTCATTGTAATTTTGCTTTTAGAATTTTGATGAATCCATTAACTTTGGAATGTTACTAATTAGATGTAGCTCAATTGGTACACCTTCAAAGTGGAGGTGGGAGGTCTTAGGTTCGATACCCAACTTCTTAAAAAGTCTAATATCTTCACAAAAAAAAAATTAATTGTGGAAAGTTTTAAAATTGTTGTCTCATGTTTTATGACTATTTTTAAAAATGTATTTAAGTTTATTCTTTTGTGAAAGTTGCCAAATGAAGTTTAGAGTGACAATAGTTTTCGTATTGTTTAAATACTACTATTAATGTTAATAACCTGAATTGATATTGATGAACTTAAGCACTATTGTTTCCTTAATAAAATTGTTTTTTACGCTTTAAGATGAGAAATTTCGAGAAGTCTCCATGCACTACAATTCCGCTAATAAGTGATAATTTGTTAAAATGTTTAATGTTATGGCTAATAATTATAAATATTACATTGAGTTTGCGTTTAGAAGTTGAACTTTGAATTAAGACAATGAAAATTATATATTTTGATTCGTTCGACGTATTTGATTATTCGTTTAACAAAATATGGAAATTGCAGCTTAAAATAAAAGTATATATATGATTAGTTCTTCACTTTTCCATCTCATTTCAACTAGACATGTGAATTCATCAAAAAAAAAGAAAGAAAGAATGTAGACATGAAATTAAGGAGGTGTTTCTCAAAACTTATCAAAAAATCACTTATATCTTATAAATAATTTTTTTAAGAAATAAGTTTGACTTACTTTTAACTTCTATCTTATTTTTAACTTTTAAGTAAAGAAAAAATTATCAGAAACACTTCATTATCTGATTTATAAGTTAAAATTTCCTTAAAAGATACTTTTAAGTTAAAAGTTAAAAAGGAGAAGCTTTGATAAAAATCTCTTAATTAAACGAATTTGGGCCGGCCCGTCGGCCCATTGCAGAATGGCGAAATATCTTGACTTTACCTGTTGAAACACCATTATGAGATCGCAGCCGTAGATAATACGTCCTCGCAACAATAGCCATTCGATCTAGGTCTATGCGAACCAAAACCCTTTTTAATTCATGTCGTAAAACTCGCCTCTTTCTCCTTTCTTTCTCTATTGCACAAGCTAGAGAGGAACGCCAGGACACTAGTTAGGGAAAATGGTTCAGCGACTCACCTATCGCTCAAGGCATAGTTATGCCACCAAATCTAATCAGCACCGGATCGTCAAGACCCCTGGTATTTTCTGATTTCATATGGTCTCTTTTGTTTTTTCGTTTTTGAAGTACACTGTTAATGGTGGTTGTTTTTTGAATTAAGGTGGGAAATTGGTGTATCAGACCACCAAAAAGAGGGCTAGCGGACCTAAATGTCCCGTCACTGGAAAGAGAATCCAGGGGGTATGTGTTTGAATGATCCGATTCCATTTATTACTTGAGTATTCCTTTATTCGTTTTGTTTCTAGATTGATCTGCATAGTGATACATTATGGTTCGCATTGAGGTTTCGAAAATGATGAGCATTTGATTAGTGATTGGTTGGGCTAGTACAACTGGTTAGTATTGTTTGTTTGCGATCTTCGAGGATCCAATATTAACATTCCGATGTGCATTTTCGAATAGTCCTGGTAGTCTTTTTGTTAGTAAGCATGCTAGATATCCTCCAGCTACATTTCATCTGAAACTTTAATTAATAG
Source organism: Euphorbia schlechtendalii (assembly GCA_949673415.1). NCBI lineage: Eukaryota > Viridiplantae > Streptophyta > Magnoliopsida > Malpighiales > Euphorbiaceae > Euphorbia > Euphorbia schlechtendalii. Next base: position 7,009 of record CATIWQ010167232.1, on the reverse strand, counting down.
TCCAGCCTCTCCTACTCTATGATTTAGTAAGAATTTGAAAATATGGATGGTGAGGGGTATTCTATGTTTTACCATTTTTAAGACCTTTTTTTCTCACTTTTAAATGTAAATTTGGAAGTGTGTCATTCAAAGTATTGTTGTTTAGGAAAGTTCATTCCCTAAATTTAACCCTTTTCTGTCATTAAGTATGTTTAAGCTAAAATGCTGTATTTTTTAATTTATTTGTCCCATAATGGTGAGGGTTGGCCCAATATATGCTCGATCAGAAACTGTACAGGTCTAGAATGTTGAAGACGGTTATATAGCTATTAGTCAATTGACTTGCTGAGTCACGTTAACTTATGGTAAATCATCTGAGATAAGCATCTTGATTTTTTTTTTGGAAAATTAAGAAAATTGATATTTCATGTAGTTTGTGGCTTGTTGGTTTTGGAAGGTGTTTCATCCTACACAGAATGAAGTGCGATTAAGTTACTTGTACAATTCTGATATTAAAATTTTTACTAGTAAGTTTTGCATCTAAATTTATGTGGAGTCTGAGGATTTACACCGGATTCTAGTGTTGCTAAAGCTTTGTGGCTGCTTTGTAGCATTGCTTGTAGTAGACATGGAAAGTTGTTGAAGGATATACACTTAACTTACTTTTGAAAATTGCAGGATTTGTAATCTGCATTTGCCCGTTTTAAGAATTCTTTACATTCTTACCTCTGATGAATATGGCTACTAGCTAGTGTATTTCTAACTTAAGGCCTGTTTGGTATTGCTTTTCAATCTGCTGTCCCAATAAGTTGCTCTCACAAATTTTTTATAGAATTACATATTTTGGCTTTGAACAACACATTTTGGTCCTTCATACTATTTAATCTGACTTGCTTTTTCCAAAATTAACTTTCCTCCTTGTAGGAAAAGCTTGAAAATGGAGCCAGCTTAGGAAAACACAGCCAAACTGACCCTTAGTCTTACATGCCCACCAATAAACTCTTAACTACAAACATGATAATACTTCCTCACAAGGGCTTTTATTGCTGCCTGCTCATTTGATGTACTGTTTTGTCATAGTTTATATTGTGAACGACCTACTGATTATGTAATCATATGTCACTGTAATCCTCTACCATCTGCAAACCTCTATTCTGTCCGCATTGCCATTTATAGAATGAGTGAAGATTTCATGCAATTGCTTCTTTTTGTTTGAATTGTGGCAAATTTAGACGTACGGTCAAAATCGGTACAGACGCTTATTAATGTGTATTTTTGTACATGACATTTGCAGATTCCTCACTTGAGACCTGCTGAGTACAAGAGGTCGAGATTGTCAAGGAACAGGCGTACAGTTAATCGTGCTTATGGTGGTGTCTTGTCTGGAGGTGCTGTCAGGGAGAGGTTAGATCAGTGGACTCCTGTTATTTGTTTGCTTGCTTCAATTTGACAAGTGACATAATCAATCCAACGTGTTTTATTTTGTGCAGGATCATCCGAGCCTTCTTGGTGGAGGAGCAGAAGATTGTTAAGAAGGTATTGAAGATTCAGAAGGCCAAGGAGAAAGTGTCCAAGAGTTAATTAAGATGGAGCTTAATGTTGTTTTGCCCAAGTTTAATTTTTTGTTTTGTTTTGATTGATCCCACCATATTAGAACTTGAATTTTAAGATTTTGTTTGATGTTGAATATGCTTTATCGACTTAATAGGATTCGTGGTCTATTTGTTCTTTTGTGTTGTTTCTGCTCTTCTAAAAGTTGCTTTACAAATCAATTGCAAATTTGCAATGTGCAAGTTACCATTTTTTATATCTTACTCAAGGACTCAACAACTTCTTTGGAATTAATGTCCGTATTTCATAAAATAACTATACAACGATAATTGGTAATGGTATGTGTTGGCGATTTAATGAAAAAGCAAAAATGCGATCAGAAATTAATTTCTGTAGTGTTTGTAAGTAAGTTGTTTTTGCTTAGTGAGTTGGATTCAGGATTAATGAGTTCTTGTTCTACCTTATTACTGGGCAAGATATGTACCGATAAGAAAGTACGTCAGTCAAGGCTAGCCAATTTTTATTCTTCCAATAATTCCTGGTTAATGATTATTTTAAGAGTTAAAATTAAAGTAAAAATGAATTGTCAAGAATGGGATTCGAACCCATGCCCTTTCGGACCAGTACCTGAAACTGGCGCCTTAGACCAACTCGGCCATCTTGACTTCATCACATCTCTTTCATGATATCTTTATTATCAACAATAATATGCACAGAACAATGAGACTTACTTTTATGAAAGTACACTATTCTATGGTATTGGTCATTGTATTTAATAACGTTTATCGGTGACCAATCGGGGAGTCATGGCTAAACTAGTGTTGAAAGCATATAAATGAACTAGCACTTAGCTAATTGGTTGAAATCCATAGATAAATCAAATTCAGAAAGCATAGATAAAGCAGAGCGCAAAATAATATATCAAAACTGTACAAAAAACATAACATAAATAGGAGTTCATCTCCAACTAATAACTAATCAATAATAAAAACACCCAAAACAAAATGCTATACTTTAAATCCCATGGCTGCTTATGAGTAACAGGATTTAAGTATAGCATTTGTTGGTAGAAAATGTAGAGGAAATATGGCTAGGACAGGGAGGCGAACCCCACGCATCTGCTTCATCTCCCAAATTGAATGGAAATCCAATTGGCCTTATTATGCTTCCCCATTGATTACCTTCTTCATTCTTCCTTTCTTCCTCACCCATACTAATACAAAAACCATTCAACTGATTTTGCGACCCTTCGAAATCTATGCCCTTATTTGCATCCCCAATTAAGCCCGAAATTTCGAGAGGTGAAAGCATGAAGCTTGTGTTGAGATCGGGGGGGAACATGGCTGGCTTGTAAGAGGAGGATGATATTTGGTCCAAAGCACAAAAGTTGGAAGAAGATGGTTGTTGAAGTTGAAGTTGGTTGTTTGAGCTTATTTGGAAAACTGATTCCATTTGAGTAGAGTTTTGCTGTTGATTCAGTAAATGAAGATCAGTTGGTGTAGTAGTAGTAGTATCTGGGAAATGGGAAAGCCATGAGTTGTTGTTTAGAGCTCTTTGTGCCATTGAATTTGTTTTCTTGAATATCCTGCATATTGCCCAAGCATCCTGCAGTGTTCCAACATCCAATCATTCCATTTGCAAAACAGAAGAAAAAGAAATAACAGGAAAAACAAATTTGTAGGACGGGCGTCAAAGTTCGTCACAAATGCTCCTCTCAAGTGGGGAGCATTAGCGACGAACAAAAAATAATAGCTCCCGCGATGAAAGAAAATTACATTTGGAGGAAGGGATTTGTCAAGGAACTTCTTAGGAGGAAGAGGAGAAGGATCAGCAAGAGAAGGAAGACGAAATTCGTGCATCATCCAGTCAGTTTTAATCCCTTTAGCAGCTCTTCCTCTGTAAAATACCAGTGATTTCTTCAGACCAATGCACTTTGTTCCATCCAATGAATAAATAGGCCTGTCTGTTCCTGTTGCCTTCCAAAACCCACCTCCTGTTACTCTGTTTGGCCTTGCACTGTTCCTGTATTTCCTGTCCCTTGGACAATAGAAATACCACTCTTTTTCCCCTGTCGTCGCCAATTCTTGTCACAAAAAAAAAAAGAAACACAACATTAATCCAACATCAAACTATACAAATTATTAAACAAAAGGAGACAGGCTTACTTACTAGGAAGATCCCAGGGGTCATATTTGTAAATATCCACTTGCTTGATGAGTTCAATGGACAGAGATTTGTGTTGAATCTTTCTTTTAAGGTAAAATCCAACAAGTTCCTCATCTGTTGGATGAAACCTAAATCCAGGCAACATCAAATCATCCATCTTATCCACTTCATTTTTCTCTTCCATTTTATTCTTAAAATGAGGGATTTGTTGTGATTAATACACTCTCTAAGCAGTAATTAATGTTCCTGAGGAGGTGTCTGAATCCGGGGTTTAAGGAAGAGTGTGAAAAACCAAGTCAGGATTTCGATTATTGTAATGAAAACTCAATAGTGTAATTGGTTTATAAAGAGAGTTAATTGAGTTGTGTTTTTAAAAATCCAATTCAAGGATCTCAATAAGACTACAAAATTAGCAGTTTTTTGAGATTTGTTTTCATACTTCAATTTTGGTGATGTAAATCCTTTTCTTGTTGATCTTCATACAAGTCAAAGACAATAAGACAAACCAACCTTCCTATTTCTTGTTATATTTCTTATTTTCTTTCATTTGATAGTATTGAATCAATTTTTAAATGTATTTTTTGAATAGTTTTTTGTATGGGGAGACTAGCAACCAACTTCCAATAATACAAAATTTTTTGAATAAGATTAATGTTGTACAATTTGATGAGATTCTGTGTTCAATGTTAATATGAAAAAATAATATTAAGTTTCCTGACTTCAAAAAATACTCTTTCTATTCCATTCTTTTTCAGCTTCTATTCCATCCCCTTTTGCCTCGTAACATCATGTGACTTGTCAGATCATTATTATTTTTTTTTTAATCTATTTTGAGGATATTCTTATACAGTTTCTTTTATTATAATGGACTTTCAAATCCATAGTAATAATATTAATTTGTATTATATCTAACATTTTTTTTCTATAATTTTGAAAATGTTGATTTAGAATCTTCCATTTCTATTTTATAATGGATTATCGAATCATAGTAATAATATTAATTTTCATTATATCTAACATTTTTTTCCGGAATTTTGAAAAGGTTGATTCAGGACCTCCCATTTCCATTTTATAATAGACTATCGAATCCATAGTAATAATATTAATTTACATTATATCTAACATTTTTTTCCGGAATTTTGAAAATGTTGGTTCAGGACCTCCCATTTCCATTTTGTGTACCACCTCATCAAAATTGTGGAATTAAGATTTGATATCCTTGACTAGGTGGCAAATTCTAATTTTTGTGCAAAATATAAAAAATTATCATATTTTACCGAAAAATATTTTTTTTTATCATATAATTCTAAATGCATGTGTATTATATAGCATTTTCATTTAACATATTATATGATATTTTTTCAAGTAATATTTATAAGTATTTTGATTAAATTTTATTTATATGGGATCTATATACAGTTAAGACGACTCATCTTGCCCAACACAAGTATTTTATGAGATACAAATGGTGTTCTCCTCCTACTTGCTCAGCTTGCTTTGGCAACAGAACTACATTTTGTTGGTAATATACATCAACACGTAATTGACTCTTATTAAACAAAATAACCTATGCTAATTTGTTAATCATAGTCAATTACAGGAGTGATGTCAAATCCTTCTACATGGTGAAGAACCACATGCCCTAGATATTAAATGTACAAGTTTGATTCGCACACAAAAACAAGGTCGAATCTAAATGACCATTAACAAATTTAAGAAATTATTTGAAATTTTTAAAATTTCCACTATTTTAAAAGTCCTCGCCTATGCGTTATTTTGAGGGACACCGCCAGACTACACCTAGAGCTTAAACCCTACCGACTAGCGTCTAAGTCCGCCTAGGCCTCGATTAATCCCCGCCCAAACCCCGATTAATCCCCGCCCAAGCCTCGATTCATCTTCGGCCACCCGACTAATGCCTAGCGCTTTTTAAAACACTGAAAATTTCAGATTCATCAAATGACATTTAAGAAAAAGTTTTGGGGATCCAGACCTAGTAGGCCCATAAACAAGATGAACATTAGAAAAAGTTTTAAGTTCAATGTACAATCATAAAAAATTAAACTTATTGGAGAAAGTACATTCAATTCCAAAAGGAAAATATCGAATTGATTTGGCTTAAGGCAACTAAGTGTTTCTCTTATAGCTCATTGTCTTGCTAGAAATGATTACTATTATCATCACCTTTCCAATTAGGGTTGAAAGTGTGGCTTAACGGGACAGGGAATGTACTCCTTATCCCCTTTAAAGTTTTTGGGAAAAAAATTCCCCCAATCTCATCCCCGTTAGGGTTTCGGGAATTTTTTTTCCCATTACCAAATTGGCGATTCCCTAGATTCCCCATTAAAATAAATAAATGCAAAAAAAAAAATCAAAGTTATATAAAATAAAATTATTACGTATCAATATTTTGAAAAAAAAAATCAAACTAAGTTTTTGTTTCAATAATACTCGATGCCAAATAAATAAAAAGTTTATTGCATACTTAATATAACAAACATTAAACATTAGATCAAAAATTACATTTTACATTCAAAGTAGAACATAAAATAAAATATAGCTTTTAACTTATATAAAAAGAGATTTAGATTCATAAGGTTGAGAGATATTTAATAAATATTCATATATATAAGTTCAAATTTCATATGAATAGAAATACTTTTTATAAAATAGTTTACATTACCAAATAATAACCGTAAAATATAGCAAATAATTTGATTTTTTTGAGTAATACTTAGGGAATTTTAAATTAATTAAGACTTCTCAGGGTTGGATTGAGGATTTATTGAGATGGGGAACGATATTCTCATCCTCACCGCTATTAAGGATTCGGGAATTAAAAATTCTCCATCTCCACCGGTGTAAATTCTTATAGGAAAATCTGTCTTCATTTAGTTCGGGGATTTCCCACCCCACTTTCAACCTTATTTGCAATTGTATCAATCTTGTTAATCACCACAAAGCATTACATGTATACATACTTATATGTACCATGAACAGAGAGTTTCATACATAGGAAACACGCTTAGTACACCATCAACCCCTTGTACTCGCCTATTCTGCATATTGTCCCCTTGAAATTTGTAAAAATCTTCGTTACACTCTTTGAAAGTAGAAAGAATGATAGAAATACTCTAGAGGGGGGGTGAATAGAGTATTGAAAGCTTTTCGTGATAGATCGTTGAAACAGATTGCGGAATAAAAAACGAGCTGTAAACGTCAAGGCCTTGAGATAGGCAGTCAAGGTCTTGAAACAGATTGTCAAGGCCTTGAAAAAGATACAGTAAGCAAAAATAAATAAAAATGCGTAAAG
>CATIWQ010167230.1:0-15258 GCA_949673415.1 Euphorbia schlechtendalii | reverse complement strand
AAGTTTCCACTCTTCATCCTTCATGCCTTCTGGTTTGGTTTTCGAGAGAGGTTGATATAACTTTTTCTGATATAGATAATCCTCAATCTGCATCTTCCAAAAGCCAAAGTCTGAACCATCGAACTTTTCGATTCTAACTTTTCCTTCATCTGCGGCCATCGCTCTCACTCAAATCTGGACTACCAAAATTAGTTCCTTTCTAATGTGGAAGATCAGACTAAGCTGCAACCACAGAGCATACTAAGAAATAACCCAGGCTCTGATACCAATTTTTGGCGAATAAACACAGTAATTCCCGTACTACCAGATTAATGGAATGTGAAAAATAACAGCGGAAAAATAAACACAATATTTGATAACGGAGTTCGGCTAATTTTGCCTACTTCTCCGGAGCTACTGCAGACTTTATTTATGGAGAAAATTACCTAGTTCTTACAAAACACTCACCTCACACCCAAATATCCCCAATAATTTTTAGAGAAATTCTCTTAAAGAAAATCCCTTAATAGACGTAATTAAAAGCGCAAAAATTACTAGACTTAATTTTTGCTTGACCCGCTTTTTATCTTCCTCTCTGCTAATTTTTCTCTAACTCTCAAAATGCTCTCAAGATCTCAAAATTTTTATGATAATTTTCTTTGCAATTCATCCTATTTATAGTGAAATGTTGAAGCATAGAGACAAACCAATTTTCGGTGATGGCCCCCAAAAAAAACTTTTGGTGACTTACGGTGATGACCCCCAAAAAATAACTTTCGGTGGCACCACGTTGTTGACTTTCATAACACATATATCAAAAAATTCAATTAATTTTATATTATTAAATTTACCTTAGAAGAGGTGATATCAATGCCTTTTGAATTCTATTCAAAATTCATTCTAAAAAAACTGTGCTATAGTATATTTTCTAGAACCTTGCAATATTCAAACCCAGAAGGCTTTTCGAGGCATTATACTATCAACCAATGTACAATGATAAATTGCCTTACCCAACCGATGTCAAAATTGAAAGATAAATTAGCCAACAGTATAATCAGTGTAATTAAAGCATGTGTGTTAAGAATTGATTTTAGGGTAATTTACATAATTAGTATGTTTCCAACAATTCATTTGAAAGTTTTACCTTCTAAACTTTTCTTATTTACATTTTTACATTTCTCTTTTATTTTTAAATTTAATTTCTTGTTTTTGATTTATCTCACAAACCTTTTATTTTTTCAACATGCCGCTTTAGAATATTTTCTTCATCTTTATGTTTTCCTTCAAAATAAGATCCATGATGCTATACTTTTTCTAAACTTTTTTTACCGATACTTATTTATTTTATAGTTCTTTTATAGTTGTTACGTAGTTTAAACAAGCACTTAATTAAATACAAATAAATATAATACAACTATATCAATTTGACATATTACAAGTAAACTATATAAAAAATATAATATAATTACATCAATTTGAATTAAGTATACGATAGCTATAAAATGCGATTTTGTTATATTGAATATATTTATAAGTAAACTATATGGTAACTATAAGATAACTATAAAATGCGATTTTGTTATATAAAAAATAAATTCAAATACAAAAATAAATAAAAACACATAAATATAACATGTTTACATTAATTATAAATACTATAAATAAAGTATAATAAAATCATGGTAAAAAAATACAAAATTTTACATTGTTTTGAAAAACTATAAGATAACTATAAAATCCGACGAGGTTATCATTAGGTGGTAGAAATGTAAATTCAAAACCTTGATAATATACTTTTGATAATTAAATTAAGTAATAGACAAAAAAGTAATTATTTATACCAAATATTGTATTTTTGTGTATTTCCCTTGATTTTATTGCTTTTACATTAGGAAAACTAAGTTCGTTTTATTATATTATAACTTTCTTCTTATTTTTTTTATGTTGACTTTGACTACCCTTTGTACTACCTTCTCTATCTTATCTAATTTGAATTTCGCAACTACAAACGTTCATATCTTATGAACCGTTGATTTTTTCAATTCGATGATTTGAAAAATTTCGTTCGCCTCAATTGTATCTTTAAAAAAATGAAATACAATTCAAATTTTTCAAAAAACAATGTATTACAATCTTATACATTGTATAATAGTAGTATAATATCTTTTTTTATTGCTTTTTTTTTATCAAGGAGTTATACATGGTATAAGAGTGATACAATGTATTTTAAAATGATTATATAAAATAAATTATATTACTCTTATATTCTGTATAACACATTAATGAAAATGCAGTAAAAATGAGTATGATACCACTATTATTCTATGTATACACTGCAATACATTATTTTTTTACTTGAAAGTGAATTCTGTTGTAAATATAAATGGGTGATATACTATATAATATATTATATCACTATTTTATCATGTATAAGAGCTTTCATACCAGGTTTAAGATCTTCGTGGCATGATATATATGAAAAAATCAGTATTATTATGAACATAAAGGAGAAAAAAAGATTATATAAATACATTATACAACGCTTTCTTGAAAATTCAGTAAAAAATGAATTATACCACAATTATACCATGTATAAGATTGCTGAACATTATTTTTTCGAAAAAAATCAAAGTGTATTATTGTATTTTAAAGATAAAATTAAAACGAACAAAATATAGCAAAACATCGATTTAAAAAATAAACGGTTTGTGATACATGAACGTTTGAAATTGCGAAATTCAAATTATAAATGAAAGAAATAGTAGTTATAATAGTTGACAAAATCGGGTAAAGGAAAAATGTTGCCCCTTTTCACTTAAAAGGAAAAAAATCTTCCTTTAACATTTTGCAAAATTATATTTTGCAGAGCATACGTTTTACAAGAAAATATGGTGAAAAAAATAAAAGCACTAATCAATATACTAAAATTTACAAAATGGCTAATCCAACCAATATTAACAATGGGTAAACTTAAAAGAAACTGTGTTGTGTTTTTCAAAATAAAACATGCGGATTTTATCAAAAATGGGGTTTATAATTTTAAAATTTAGAAAAAAATCAGAAAAGAAATGTTTTAAATAAAGTATTTTAACCCATTCAGCATTCTAAAAATTATTTGTATTATTAATAATTATTTATCAAAAATTTTCATTTTGTTATAATTTTTAAAGTTAATCATTATCTAACTGCAAACTATTTTCCCTTCTGAAAAATTTTCAAAATTCATCAGTACAGAAAAATTTCAAAATGGACAAGAATATCTAATGTGGTGATAGTATTTAATATTGAAGATTTTCTTGACTATTTTTTTTTGTACCGCTTACTCACTTTTGATTAAAAAATCCCACATGCCCCAGCCACATGTTTTTTAACTTTACTCTTTTCTTGTTTAACTTATTTGTAGCATGGCACACAACATGAAAAGTAAATACACGTATATCAAACTGATAACATGTATACATTACCAACCAATGAACAAATAATCTGCATTGCATTAGAAAATAACTATTTGAAATAGGCTAATCCTCTCATCCAAAAAAATTGATGGAGTTTCGACCACGTATTCCCAACCAATCCAACCAAGTCAACTCAAGGTTTGGCAAGTACAGACAACATGTTGCCAAGTTCATATGAAACAATTATTTCACATGTCTTAAAACTTTTTGGCAGTTTTGACGAACTGAGGTAGTAGCTAAGGGAATTAACATTTTCAAAATTCAAACGACAGTAGACAAATTGAGATTAGTTGTAGAAGCTGATAATGCCTTTAGCCTCTCGTTTCTTTGACATCGATCATATGAAATTTAAGGCATATTATTTGGTTGGCTGATTAATTAAATAAACATATCATGATTGGTAAGTTAATTTTGAAATAATTCAATTCAATTGAATTTACTTTGTCAAATTCTCCAGTTTTGAACCAAGAAAAGATTGATAGAATTCAAATCATGCAATATTTGAATTCTTGTGAAGAAAAGAATAAAAATCTTGCCAAAAGTTGCAAGATTTCAAGGAAATTCATTTAAATTTTTCCTTAAAATATTATTTTTATAATTTTACATTTTCATATGTTTTTACTTAGAGGAATCAAATTACTTGTATAAATTACTTTCAAAATATGTTTAATATATTAATTAACAATCAATTTAATTCTTTAATATAAATAAAATTTTCATACAAATGAATTTGTTTGAAAAATTAATTTAATTGAATTATTTTAAATGAATTCAATTCATTTTTTCTCACTTTCCTATGTGATTTGTTTCCAAATATTGATTTGTTTCCAAACATATACTCACATTAATTAGGATGATAAAAATACTTACTTTTATTCATTTGAAAATTAATTGGATACTTTATTCTTTATATCATTTTCAATGTGCATTAAATAAGGGTAAAATAGATAAAATTTACATTGAAATCCTAAAACGACATTTATTTAAAAAAAATTTCGAAAATCCTAAAAAGATAATTATTAAAAAAGGAGGTAGTACTTATAGGCAAAATTGTAAGATATGGATAGGGATTTAGAAAAGTTAACAATAAACATTTGTCGTTTTGTAATATGAAGTGAAATGGAATCTTATGCATTTACAAAGGTGGGAAGAGTCTATGATACATGTCATGTATTGTTATGTACCGTAAGTTTATCTAATATGCATTTAAAAATTAAGTTATTAACTTTATAATCATTAAAAGTGAAGGAAAAAAAACTTTTTATCATTCTTATTTATTTGATTATATTTCTTACCTAACATGCATTTCTTTCTATTGTTTTTTATTCTCAATTTAATTCTTAATATAATTAATAAATAAGTATGTTCGTGATATATATTTTTTTCCTATCTATTCATTATTAAACAAATTTTATGAATCAATAAAAAATTTTATTTGAATTAATTATTATATTTAAGTTTTGTAATAATTTGAAATTGTTTTTTTAGAACTACACTATACTCATTCTCAACTTTTATTAAGGATCATTAAAAAAATCGAATTTAAAAACAGTTTGTAAAATAATAATTAATATGAAAATGCATAATAATCATTTTTAATAATAAAATATAAATCAATCAAATTTTTATATGAATTAGGGTAAGTAGCATTAATAAGCACCAAACTGTCCATGACTAGGGAATCTTTACAATTGTTATATGCCGTTAGATTACTCTACAATTGCGGGGACTATTTGGGGCTCGGGGATAACCAGGCATTTCCACCCTCTACTAGATTACTCTATAATTTTAGGTTTGAAAATTAATAACGAGTTGATACTTCAATCCATCTTGTCCTATTTAGATTAATCTATTCAGATTTTAAGTACGATTTCATCAAAACGTAAGAATGTGAAGAAAAGTGTTGAAGGAAGAGATGAACTGGAACATCAAACGAATTGCGGAAATAGTAATGATGAAGGATAATAACGAATTTATTTGATTTGAAAAGGAAAATATAATTGGATCAAAAATCGAATTGAAGAAAAGGAAATGATGTGAGATTTTAATTTGTTTATTTATTAACATATTAAATGTAATGTTTTAGACAAGAAAATAAAATAAAATGAACTTAAATATTATAATTAAAATAATATTTTATTTCTCTATTCTCCGGTACATAGCAATCCATGACATGTATTGTAGACTTGTTTACAAATGTGAATATAAATCGTAGTTTAATTCCAAATTGGAAAATGGTTCTTAGTGATTAGATCTTTTAACTTCGATTTTCCTTAATTAGGAATTTTAGTCAATGTTGTTGGCTAATCAAGTGCGACAAGTCGTTTAGTAGTAATCGTAGTTGGCGGCTTCTTACATTCCGAATGATTACATTGCGTGGGTTATCACCTGTTTGTCTTTTTCCTATCAACTTCACTATATATGTTTTCTTTTGTTCTATTATTAAATTATCAATGTTATTTTACAATTTTTTTTATAAACGTGAATAATTTACCATAACCAGGCTTTAATAATTAAATTATTAAATATTCTTGTTTGTTTGTTTGCCAGTTCACATCCATCTGTCAAATTTTCATGGGTCAGTGGGTTAGTTAGGAAACGAAAAAGAAGATATTTTCTTTCTAATATATCCTTACATTTTAAATTATTTTGTATTTCCTTTCCAACAATTTATTAGTTCCTTGCATTAATAATTGCACATGTCTCGTTAACTCGTATATTGCCCCCAAATATGTAAGGATATCATTGCCGGTGTTTCCAGGGCGCGGTGGGCGGCAAGGGAAGCCCCATTCTAATTATTGTTGGAGGTTTCATGCATAAGTATCATTCGTTTTCATCATTCACTCATGAAATTTCACAAAGCAAGCATGGGATGAAGAGAGAAAGGAAAATATAAAAATAATATATTGAAATATTAATGTATAAATATATTAAAAGAAACCTAATAAAATGTCAATAGTAGATCATTGATTTGGGGTGTTACTAAGCGTCGTCTATTTTTACTTCGCGTCGCCTATTTTTACTTTGAATCGCCTGCTCAAAAGATGAAAATACCCCTGAACTCAAAAATCCCTGACCGGATATTAATTTCCAGCCACCGTATGTCTGGCCCGCCAGAAGTTTCGGTCAGCTAGATGGCCAGCTGGCCAGAAATTCCAGCCAAGCCGTGGATTGATCGGAAAAAAATTTCAGCCAGACCATGGCTTGCCAGCTGGAATTTCCAACCACGCAAAATTTTTGAAGTTTTAATTTTTGAACTACAAACATAAAATTTGAATTTGGAAATACATTTCTCGGCCTATGAATTCCATTAATACAATAAAATATAAAGTTCATATTATTAATTAGATAGGTACAAGTTTAATTATATAATTGTTGCCACTGTTGTGGCCTCCAAGTATACAAATATTCTCACCCAATCGTACTATATTGACAATGTTGAAATCACGTTGAAGCAATCGGAGGCAGTGGATAATCTTCTTGTAAATTCAATCTGATGTAGTGTTGCAAGATCGATCCGGTATGTGCAATACCGATTTCGTGACAGGGATCCGTCACGGTTGATGTCGCATAGAAACGAAAAATAGTGAAACAAGAATATGTAGCAGTGGGCATAACTGAGTAACCGATATAAATAATCGCAACATTATATACTGTTGCAATAATGAATAAGTCCTCAATTACAAACATCAAGTACTTGTCATTTTGAGTCCATACACCGCTCGCCCAACCGATAAACTCAATGGTTGCATCGATGCCCTCAAAGTAGATTTGGCTCGTAAATGAGACGTTTGGCAAATAGCTCATTGCTGAGATTGTTTCTGACATATCGATAGGCATCCTCGTTGTTGTAAATGTAGGATGCAACAACTCAGAAACCGCAATTGCCATCTGCTCGCACATTAACCACACCTTCTATGTATGGATGAACAATTATTGGAATGTATTCCGTGAACTCAGAATACTGGAGGGAACTCCGACTGAACCAATGAAACCAAACAAATAAGTTATAAATGATAAAATATAAAATATTAATTAAAATTATATTATTCAAATCAAAAAGTTCATATCATAAGTTGATGCCTTTTTTATTGATGGAAATGACTATCCTAACTGGATTATTATGACGAGTGGAACTATTGGTACATCCACGACCCCTTGAATTGTGCTCCGAAGCACTTTTTTTATGTCAGGTTGACCTATTGCCTTTTGGTCTTCCCCTTACGTTTTCGTTGACCTCAAGTTCAATATAATTAACATATTCTGGGTAAAGTTGTTCTTCCAGTATACTTGCCATTTTCTCCACAATAATAGGATTGAACGTGTTGACCACGTCGACGATATTTGCAAGATGATGGATGCCCTGAAAAATCTCCTTGTGATTGATGCACCCTTGCTTCATTAACCATAATCATTTTCCAAAAAGGGTGGATTTATAAAACAAAGATTCCTGCTCTTTCTTGTAATGCATCTGACAACTAACATGCACATGGTAGACCATGAGTTGTCTGCGAAGCGTAATAACAGTTTTCATGTACATCGACTCCCCATTGTAACATCAGTTGGTATTCGTCAAATTATAATTTTTGGGCATGATGAGAAACATAAAATGATAACAATCGAAAAGGAAATCTTAATGTGACTTCACATAGTTTTGTCCTCGATCTTTCAAGTTCAACCCTAAAAATGAACAAAGAATAACATAATAAGTAACAAATGTCAAAATACAGTCATAACAATAATATCATATAATATTAGTAAATGTACTTACTTTATCTTTATTTCTTGTGATTTAATTTGTTTATCCACCTTTGTCTATACCGTATCTAGGGCTCCGATTGATGTATGCAGCCAATCCTTAAGCGATGCATGTTCACTCTCTACCCTACAATTTGACGTATTCCCCATGTGTAAAACTTGATCCGTCCATGTAAGAATGAACTTTTTATGAATCAGCCATGTATCTATGAGATACAATATCAAGTTAGGTCATCTCCTATGCCATAAATCTATAAGAATTGCAAAATTGCCATCGTATTCTTCCTCTGTATGTGATTTAGAAAGTTTCCTCCATTTTCCATTAGCCATTCTTTGGACCTCATCTTTATTATCAACTACCTTGGTAATCTTATTTTCAACATCTTTGTGTATATGCTAGTCACAAAGAAGATGTAAGTGTTTGGAAACAATTCTTCTATTGGTTTGAAGAGACCCAACTCTCGATATGTAACAATTACAATAGTGTGAAAATCATCTCCAAACATCTTCTGCAGTTTATCAAGCGCCCATTCATAACTGCTTGCTTTCTTATCTTTCATCAGTGCCCATACAATGAGAAAGTTTTTTGTTATCTGGAGTCACCCCCACAAATTCTATACAAGGCATTTTGTATATGTTTGTTTTGTAGGTTGAATCGATACCAACTTAGTAAGGAAATATCTGTAACAAATTCATCGATGTTAGATGCACCATGAAAACATGAGTGAGAACTCTCGTTTCTGGATCAACATTTGTCCAATGCAAGTACTTGCTTTGTTGTGCTAAATGGAAAAACTAACTGATAACATCTCGACCTTGAAATGATTCTTTGCGCAGCTTTGTCTTCAGGTTATAAACTTAGCCTATGTTAAATTTCTCTTGAGGAAATTTAGATTTGAGGGATGCCATGATATTTTTAGGCTTTGTTTGTGCTTGACTCAATTTTGAAATAGTTTGTTTAGATTCCTAGCTCATTGGGTTATGTTCTAATGACCAGCATCGTAGTGATTCATTACATGGTTGTGCATACCATTGTATTCGGGTTTGACTATGATTGACCACTTGGAAGTCCACATGCTCTGCTTTAGTTGTATCAGAGAAGAGCAACCGCATTTGTCGGTTTTTATGAATATTGGTTGGGCTTCCGATAAGTATTTGTCTTTGCCTCTATATGGCTGACCACAACTACATTTTATGAGTCTTTTCTTAGTTGACTTCCAAGATGATATAACAAGCTTGAATCAAAATCCCTTTGAAATACTACTTGCTTATAAAATTGCATCTTTTAGTGTTTCGAATTGTGTATAAGTGATGAAATGGCTACTGTAGTCAACGTCATCACTATCGTATAATGGGGAAATATACGCCATAAGCAAAGAGTATGATATGATGAAGAGAATTTTAGGAAGTTTTTGTGAATTAAAGAGAATTTTAGAATGAAAGATAATTTGGAGTAATGAATTTGATGTAATAAGCAGATTGGTATAGTGTGAGAGAAGAGAAAACATATGGCATTATATACTATTGAGAATGTTAGACATGATGTATGTCCCAGATGCAATTAGGGTGATATATCTTAATTAGTTATAATGTACAAACATTTTCAGATTATTATTATTATTATTATTATTATTATTATTATTATTATTATTATTATTATTATTATTATTAAAGGGTATCTTTGTTGTTTATCAATGTTTGTTTAATTTATGTATCTCGCTGGTGTCATATATATGTGGTATTATATATATGCAAATTGATAAGATAAAGTCTGTGACTACGTCATAGTGTAAAAGTGCAAGGACATAGTGGGAACTATATGGTGTGAGAACTGCACATACATGTTACTATGAATAGTTTAAATATCCCTAGTCACAGTTCATTGAAACTGGACATCAATGAAGCGGACAAACTAGCATGTGTAGTCTTTCTCCTTTGATTAGATCCAAGCAACCGATCTCACAAGCTGAAGGTGGTACCTTGAGTTAACACATGAATGTATTCGGGTAATACATTGGAGACTGCTATAAGACAGATACTCGGAAATAACTATATCAATGTGTTAGTGTCATGTCTTATTGCAGTATCATTACAAGTATCCTCAGACCTGAGAAACTGGTTACCTTATTTAGGAGCTGCCATACTTTGGGTTATACTTATTCATACCTTGGTGATCAGGATGATACGGGTGATTACGGGTATAGTGATAATCAGATGTTGGTAAGCTGAGTAGTCAAGATGAGATCCATCGCTTATGATATTGTGATATAATGAGAGATGTACTTTAAGACCTCTTGTTGAAGAGACACACTCATAAACCTCTGATCATAGTATAATATTAATAGAATGGGTTTCTAGTCAATCATTATACATTATGGCGAGTGGTGTTCTTCGTGAACAAATCTTATTCCAGGATAGCTACGGCTATTATATGAGCTAACACTTAATCTCAGCTCAATAAACTAGATGGTACTTAACCTGATAGAAGGAGTGTATTGTATTGGTTACTACTGCAAAACCGGATTAAGTCATAGGCACATGATGTTCCGAGTATCGAGGGATCATACGCTTTTGATAGAAAGGTCATTTGATCATCTAGAGCTATCAGGTTCCATATCGATTTGGAACACTAATCTTAAGGGTCCCCGGATGGGTATCAAATTTTAGGTTAACCTCTAGTGGCTCTATACTTCAGGATCCTATTAGGTCACACGTACCAGACTAACTAAAGAACCTATAGACTAGGTCTATGCTGAGAATATCTAAGCTGTCGAATTCATTGGATAAATTATTAATTGGTTGGACCAAATTAATAAATAAAAGAATTAAAGGAGAAAATTGGGAAAATTGCACTGAGCGGAGCAAGGGAATTTTTCCTATTACGAGTGGGCCACAACAAACACGGGTTGTTCGGGGTGGGGCTCGCACGGCTACCCATGAATAAGATAGCTTGTGGACCGCGGGCTATGCTTGAGCACGTTAGAGGGAAACAAGTTTGCAAGCACTGCTTAAGGCAGCGCTTGCGCGGGCTTGTTGTGTAGGTCCGCTAGCGTAGCCTGCAAGTTAGGCTTAGGGGAAAGCCTATAAGGCCTAGCTTGTGGGGCAAGGCAAACCGGAAAGGGCTTACCTTGCACGGCTGCCACACAGCTTGTGCGAGCTGTGCGCGGGTTAGCTCGCGGATCCTAGGGATCCATGCGATTGACCAGCATGTGGGATAGGGTCATTAGAAAAAAGGGGAGCATTCTACTCCCCTTCTCCATCTATAAAGTAGCCCCCATTCTCTCTTTTATCTTATTTCAACTTAGCCTTTCTCTCTGAGTTCGATATCTTTTCTTCACGAGCTTTTTGCGAGATCTTATTCGCCACTTTTCTTTTGATAAGTTTAATAGTTTATTTGCAAGATTTGACTACACTCGTTTCAAAAGGCTTATCCTCAATAATAGTGCAAAAAACTTGTTCACGTAAAATATTGGTGTTGTCAGTACCTCTTATCAAATAGAAAAATGATGATAACTGCAAGTATACAGTTGCGATGTAGTTTTAAAAGATATCGAACCTATAGGGAAAGAACCAAGTCTAAAGATCAACAAGGGAAAACAGAGTAAATAAAATAAAAATAGATTGGAGGTTTTGGATAGGAAGATTAGAATGATAAATGAGTAAATATAGATGTGGAAGACTAGAGAATCTAAATATAGAGATTTTCCCTACGAATAAGTATAGCAGAGAAAACATGCAAGTTCAACAAAAATGTTACGATTCACTAAACTAATCTAACAAACTCGATTCAAAACACTTAGATGTTCAATGATTCGTCGCAGAGCAACACATGAAATAACTTTTCTAAACCTAGCACAAACAAATTAAGATAATTATATAAACCTGGACAATGTCAATACTATGCTTAGTAAGGGTCGCTCTCACATAGCCACATTTAGCAAGTTACCATTCCAAAAATGTTGGCTCACTAAACAGCGTTATATCATAGATCCAGTGATTATACACAATATTGTTAACCCCGAAACTAGTCTTAAAATTAACACCAACGCATATAACTTGATTAATATAAAAGACTTACCACGAAATACGCATTATGACACATAGACATATCATAAACTTCAAAATAGAAAGTATAAGTAGAAAGTAAAGAAAAGTTGGAAGGTATGCACGTGAAAGCAAAAGTTGATCAAACCATATCCACTCTTTAATAGGAGTCGTCAATTCACGCAATTCCTGCGTCTGCTTTGAATTCGGTCTCGGGTCGTACAAAACATCCACTAGGATGCTATTCTTTACGAATATCGAACAAACGAATATTGAAGAATGAAAACTTTTATTGATAAGTGATTTGCAAGTACAATTATACAATAATCGCTCGAGAATATAGAGAAATCTAGTGATCGAAACAAGGATTCGAATCACTTAAACATTTTCTTGCTAACACTTATGAACGTAGCGAAACTAGATATTTATTCTCTATCTATACACTATACACTATCTTTCACTCCTTTCTTCTTGCCCGAAATTAGAGAGTTTTGGAGCCCTATTTATAGAGTTCGAAGGGTTGCGTCTATCCAAACGAAGAGTCGTGTCCATTGGTGAATGATTACATCTCTTCATTGTGATTGGTTGAGAAGCTTTGATATAATGCATAATGGATATGCACCTTTTCATGATTGGTTGACTTCTGATAGGTGTCTTATCATTGGTAGTTGATGGTGGTTGATCATGCTTTTCTTGCAGTTAGTAGTTACGAAGATAAAACCAGAAAACCGTCCAAGTCGCGATCGTGATAAATAAGTCGTGACCGTGAATCTTTGATTGGCAGATTTCCATTCTGAAGAAGAACAAGTTGCGACTGCAAATGATTATCGCGATCGTGAATTGAGTTTTTCTTTTGAAATCTCCTTGTAACTTTGTCGATCTTTGACAGCTTCGATCCTTAGCCAAATCTTTAAGTTCCATGCATCTTTTTGCACCTTTTTCACTCTTTGTTAATAGAATTCCACTTTTGATCATTTTACTCCCAATATTTAACTAGTATCTACATTTGCATAAAAAACAACTACATAACACGTGAAATCTTTTATATGAAGTTTAAAAATAACTTAATTCATAGTGTTAAATGTATAAAATTAATATGATAATAAGTGTAATTATACACTTATCATACTCCCACACTTAACTTTTGCCTTGTCCTCAAGGTAAATTCAACAGAAGTGTATAAATTGGTAAACATGTTCGTACCTCATTTGGCGAAAGACTATTACAGTGAGTACCACATTCCCACGTCGCAAAGAATTCAAGTAGAAGTTCGAAATTTCCCACAAATTAGTAATGTAAAATTTATATAGCTTAGTTGCATACCTTTATTCTTAATGGAGAGTCAACCGAATTGCATCTTCATATAAGCGTTATATGCATACTCGAATATTACCTTCTCTTAAGCATAGTATAAAGTATAGAGGACATAGAAAGCACACTCTAATTAATTTCTCTCAAGGCATTTTTACGTAACCTAGGATGCTAAAACACTCTTAGTGGTTGCCTTTTATGCTCCATACCACCTTTTTTCAGTGGTTGCATTTTATGCTCCATACCACTCTCTCATTTTTTTCTTTTAAGCATATGTTTTTGAAGTACTTTGTACTTTGCACCCATTTTTTGTGCTATGCTTTCCTTTCTTTTTTCACTCAATGAATGGTTGCAATTTTTGCTCTGTACCATTCCTCACCCTTTGCATAACTCATTGGTTATCCTCTCTTTCTTTTGATTTTTCACTTAATACCCTCATCCTTTATTGATCAATTTCAAAGTATTATTGCTATAGTTTCCTAACACTTTAAACACACTTAATACTTATAGGACTTATTCGAGATTTGCATATAAAACTTATAGTAAGAATACCATTTGATATTACTCCATTTAAACTTATCGGAAGCATTAAACTAAAACTATACAACTTATACTAATTCATGTTGCATTGAAATATATATCGAAACTTACTTGGAATGTTGCTCTCGAATGTTACTCACCACTCATCCTTGCCAAAATGATAAATGTTGTGCACTAACATCAAACTTCTAGATACCTAACACTCATAATAACCTTGGACAAATGTTAGTAAAGTATGAGATATGATAAAGTATAAATGTCACAAAAATAAAAAAAATTTAAATTCTACAATTTTTTCATTTTTATTCAATTTTTTTGGATTTTACGGGATTTTTACAAATTCCCTCCCACACTAAAGAATGCAATGTCCTCATTGTAAGACATTATAAAAGTAAAATACTCTGCTAGTCTAAAAATAGAATTGAAAAAATAAAGTAAAGAAAAGAATAAACACATTCTATTGCAAAGGAGAATCAGGGGGACTAGGAGTGAATTTCCAATTTAGTTTTCTAAAGAAAGAAAGTAACTTTCGAAGCATCTATTTATTACTTTTCTTTAGAATCCTCATGTCCTTCTTCATAACTCCAAGTTCCGCTTGGCAATTATCCAACTTAAGTTACATGCTAGACTTCCAATATTCTGGAGCTTCTTCGTCTTCTTCATCATCTTCTTCTATTTCGGTCATCAGGGCTTTTCCTTTGCGACGACTTACGGATGGATTAGATGGTCTAACAAAAGAACCTTCTTGAATCAAATTGAGCTTCTTGGTGTGGTTTGAGTAGGAGTAGAAAGAATAAACACCATTGTGCTCTTGGAGTAATCCGGTGTTCTTTAAATAATTTCCATCCATGTATCGAAAATACTCACTCAGTTGTTGAACATAAGAGAGTTCAACTCTTGCACCCAAGACTATGGCGATGATAATTTCGGCCGCTCCAATTTTACTCCTCATGCTCATTGAGTTCTTCTTCATCATATCCCAAATTATATCCACGAATTCCGCTTTTTGTTTCATCAAAGCACACAAAAGAACAAACAAGTCTTTCTTTTGAACCTTTGTATTCTCTACTCGACAAAATACCAAAGTGGAAAGGTATTTGTGGAGAAGAAGAATGCATTCATCCTTAATAAGTTTGTTAGGAGAATTTTTGGGATCGAAGACTCTCTTACC
>CATIWQ010167217.1:0-15205 GCA_949673415.1 Euphorbia schlechtendalii | reverse complement strand
AAAGTGGTTCATATGTTGAAACAAAACGGGATCACAAAACTGAAGCTTTTCGAGGCGGACGAGAGAATAATGGCTGCTCTAATTGGGACCCACATTGAAGTTATGCTAGCCATACCCAATAATATGTTGCAACAAATGAGCGAAGACACCGATTTTGTCGCTTCTTGGGTTGATTCGAATGTCACTAGTTGGCTATACACCGGTGGAGTCAATATCAAGTTAGTAAAATCTTCTTTTTTTCTTGTTTTTATAAATTATTATCTCGTTTCGGAAATTTTTTTAACGGGTTGACATTGATTTTTTTAGGTATGTTGCTGTTGGAAACGAACCATTCCTCCAAACGTACAATGGCACCTATATGAAAATCACGTTACCTGCCCTAAAAAATGTCCAAAATGCCCTCAACGACGCGAAGATTAGCGACAAAGTCAAAGTTACCGTCCCGTTCAACGCCGATATCTATTTTTCCCCAGACGATAACCAAGTCCCGTCAGCCGGCGATTTCCGTCCCGAAGTTCGCGACCCAACGCTAGAAATAATACAATTCCTTTATGCAAACAACGCGCCGTTCACGGTCAACATCTACCCCTTCTTAAGCCTCTACAGCAACGAGCACTTCCCGTTGGACTTTGCGTTTTTCGACGGGACAAACAAGCCTCTCAAAGACCGCAACTTGGTCTACACCAACGTGTTCGACGCGAATTTCGACACGCTCGTATGGGCGTTAAAAAAATCGGGGTACCCCGACATAAACATCCTAGTAGGAGAAGTCGGGTGGCCCACGGACGGCGATAAACGAGCCAACATTCAAAACGCAAAGCGGTTCAACCAAGGGCTAATCCAACACGCCTTGAGCGGAGAAGGAACTCCCACAAGATCGGGTAAGATCGAAGTATATCTCTTTAGCCTAATCGACGAAAACGCGAAAAGCATCGCCCCGGGAAATTTTGAAAGGCATTGGGGACTATTCGAGTATGATGGAAAACCGAAGTACGAGTTGGATTTATCGGGATTAAAAAAGGATAAGGGTTTAAGTTCGGTTCAAGGAGTTAAGTATATGGCAAGAAAATGGTGTGTATTGGACCGTCACACCAATTTTTTGGATTTACTCCCCGAAAATGTTAACTATGCTTGTAGTCTTTCGGATTGTACTTCTTTAGGTTACGGGTCTTCATGTAATCATTTAAGTGTCGAGGGAAATGCTTCGTATGGGTTTAATATGTATTATCAAATTCATAATCAGAAAGATTGGAACTGCGATTTTTCGGGTTTGGGGAAAATAACGGACGAGGATCCTTCTGATGGGCATTGTGAGTTTCCTATTATGATAGTAACATCTTATGGATATTCATTGGCAATTCATGGCATGTTTGTTTTTGCTTTAGCAAGGATTGCTTTGATTTTTCTGTTATTTTTAATATTGTAAACTAAATTTAGTTTATAAGAAGTTGGCACAGATTTGTATTTTTAGCGTTTGTTGATTATTGCATTGTAATTAATTATTGTTATTATTTCATAAAAATTTTGTATTATCTCATTCATGTTTTGGATGAATTATTGGATAGATCTCTCATGTGCAAAAATGCATGATAAACTCATTTTCTCTTGGACACTTTTTTTTCCTTCTTACTTTTTTTTGTTTATGTGATTATTTGGTTCTTCTTTTCGGTAATAACGAGACATAT
Source organism: Euphorbia schlechtendalii (assembly GCA_949673415.1). Classification (NCBI taxonomy): domain Eukaryota; kingdom Viridiplantae; phylum Streptophyta; class Magnoliopsida; order Malpighiales; family Euphorbiaceae; genus Euphorbia; species Euphorbia schlechtendalii. The sequence goes on along the minus strand of CATIWQ010167217.1, from coordinate 13,520 downwards.
TTTTGTTGAATTACCTTGTTCACTGAATTTTTTCTTTTCACTTTTTTATTTTGTGTTATATGAAAGTCGAATTTTAATATACTCTTACTTCCCCAATGTGTTTGTCAACGGGGTTTTATAGTAGGGTAAATAAATTGTAACATTCTCAAGCTTTACACCAATGCATTATTACCTCCCTTAAGTTTGACAATACAATTTATACATACTTATGTTTTGTTTCCATCCAATTCTAACATCCTCCCACTAACTTTTTTAGTTTTTCCTTCCAAGTAACTCTTTTTTACAAAATTACCTTGAATATTTGTTTGTTATCTACCACATCTTTTGCTTTATATTTTCATTAAATTTCAACAGTTGAATTCATTCTTCAGAGTTTTCCTAGTACTTGTATTAAGCACACTCAAATTTGATTTCGGTGGAAAGATTGCAAATGAAAATAATAAGGATTCGCGTTCAAGTTCTGAAACCTGGAAAATAAATATTCTATTATCCAATTTCAATGAGAACAAGTTGCAAACCATTAGCAAATCAAATGTACGAAAGCCTACACTTAGTTATGCCTGTCCGAAGATTCAGAACTCATGTACTTATATTGGATCATCACGCATAACAGTGGACTAGAATAAGCTAAATCACAAAAGGCCAAAAGTAAGGAAGGAAAATAAAAAACCTTTTGAACTGAACTTACCCATCATTACATCGAAGAGGAATATAGTGACTAATTATAAGCTATGTTGCAACATCATATATAATTTGGAATTGTGTAGCTTACCCCAATAAAGTATAATAGTTGGTTGCCAAATATTCTATCAAACGACAAAATCAATGGGAATTTTAATTAATACAATTAAATTCTAGAAGTAAAATGCATCGAATAGATGAGGAGTTGTCATTTTGCAGAAACTATAGAGTAATTTATATAAGGGTAATTTTGTCAAATAAAATGTTATTTGGATGGAAAAGTTAAAAAAGTTAACATAAAGATGTTAGTGTTGGATGAAACAAAACATAAGGATGTAGAAATTATATTGCCAACTTAGAGAGGTACTAATATATTAATACAAACTTGGGAAGGTTATAATTATTTACCATTTATTGTAAAATAAAGTGGCATAGTAATCACATTAGGGTTTAACAAATTGTTTTAATACATTAATATCATTAATATAGTTTCTTTTCTCCCTCTTATGTATTTTTGCAACAATAATATGCATCTACCATTTTTTAATCATTCATTACATCAACATTTTTTTCAAACAAGGATCTGTTGTTACATAGTTCAATCTTGATAGTTTACAATTTGGTTGCTGTGAGTACGAGATTTTGTATTAGCTAGCACGTTCAATGATGATGGTTTTTCGGGATATTTATCCTCGAATCACACAATTTTCGATTATCTGAAGATCTCCGAATGGGAATGTTCCTCGTCGCCAAGTTGGTTAAAAATTTAATTTTGGAAAAAAAGAAATAATAAAAATTGGTTAATTAATAAATCAATTTTGAAAAAAAAATATTTTAAATTAAAAAACATCGGGCCGAAATGGACTCGCCAAACGGGCAAGCCCATGGCTCGCCGAGCTAGCGAACGTTGGAATTTCCAGCAAATCGCTGGAGAGTCCAGTGAGGCTGCTGGGCTCTCCAGCGAGCTCGCTGGGGAGTTCGGTGAGCGAGCCCGGTTTATCCCGTCCCGAATTTCTATAAATTCGGGAAATTTTTGGATTGAAGGGAGCTCGAAATTTTAGAGGAAATTCTTCTTTTCAGAACAAAAAAAAACACTGAAAAACACTACAACAAAAATATTTTCTTTTTTTCTAATATTTTCTTAGATCCAAAACATCTTTGGATCTCAAACTTCTTCATCTTAAAATCAAATTTCTTCATCTATTTTTCTTCAAAATATCCTCAGATATTCTCGAGTCTAAAATAAATTTAGATCCCGAGTCTGATTATCTTTTGGGATAAATAAACATTTATTTTTCCACATTAAACCACAATAACTACAAAACGAACGAGGAACGATCCCGGGGATCGAACGAATACGTCGAAATGGATTCACACAGAAAGGATAAGTTTCTGAATTCCTAGAATTGCGGATCCCGTGCGCATCGTCTGCTTCATCTTTTTTCTGATTTTACTTGTGGACCTAGGAATTATTTTATTTATTATTATTGTAAATGTTGTAATTTCCTTCTTCATCTTTTATTTCTTTTTAATTTTTATGTATTAGAATACCCCAACGAAGGGAATTAAAATTATTCCCTGATAACAGACCTCACCTTATGCCATGCGATCATTTTCACTAATAAAATTGATCAACATACATGTAAATAAAAATGAACTATTTTTATTTAAAATAACAACTTTAAACCATCGATGTTTTAATTAGGTTACACGAGTCTCGCTAAAATCAAATCGAACATATGTGATATCTCCTGTGCTAACCCTTGTGGATGTAGGTTAGATGTATGCCTAGGATTTATTTTCTTTCGGGTATTGCATATATTTTTACGGAAAATGTAATTAATAGGTTAGCGGGCGGTTGCATCCCCTGATTTTTGTAATTTTTTGTAATCTTTACTTTTTCGCATTTACTTTCGGCATTTATTTAATGCTTTATGGATGGTTTACTGCTTTCCGCATGCGCGTTAAATCATGCATTTCAAACTCGAAAATGACTTAAGTGCGAATATGCATAACTAAGAAAATACGGTTTTCTATAGATGTAATATAGTGTGATCACATACGAAATAAGCAACTTATCCTGGACCCGAATCTCTGTGTCTTAGTGGGCCGTCCCCCGGACATTAAACCTCACAAGACTCTAATTCCTGGAAAGATCTAATCCAGGAGGCGACTCCATACTAAGAAACGGCGGATTCGGGTTTGAATCAATCTAAAAGTGTTTTTTCTCTCTTTCAACCTTTTCCGGGTCTCCGACCCGGTGCTTTATTTTTAAACACCCCGGTGGACCGCGCCTCTCATCACACGAGCTCTTGGCCCACCGCTCCGTGTCGTCCGCTCACAGTGGCGACTCCGCTGGGGATTTTTCTAAAAACTTGTTTTTTAAAGGGTTTAGATTTTGAATAAGTGCCGAAAATTATTGATCACATTATTCCCTTTTCTCTTAATTATGACATATTCATAATAACGCATTGCAATAGAAGGGACTAGCCCATAAGTCTAAGGTACCTTTATTACCGCGAAACTCTCTCTGGTACTAATCTGCCTCCCTGAGAAAAGATAGTACTTAAGCGGGTGGAGAACTTGTTTCCATATCACATGTACCTCCCTCAACCCATTTGGGGAGAGGCTTGGAGTGTATTTCAATGCAATAAGAACCTTCTACATAAACAACCCATTTACAGCCCTCATGTAAATAAGCCGTAGGCATTTTTCCTGGGATGTTACCTAATAAACGACCATGCATTATATTTTCCTACAGGTACGCTCCTTAGTATCTTCATGATCCTAAGATGCACCAAACTTAAACAGAGACTAGCCAAAAACCCTACACGCGGGAGTTGTATGGTTGGAAGATTGAATATTGCATGCTATTTGCTTTTTATTGTGCAAATGTCATACTAACCACGAATTTTAGTGCAGACACTTGAACGCACATACTTATAATGATGTAACATAGCATCTTCTCATCATCATGACCCCAAGTCGATATCACATACACTTAGGCACAGTTGACACTTTAGATCGTGTCACCCTAGGATAACATAAAACCACTTAGGTACATCACTTACCCCTTTTCAGTGAGATGTCCACTTGACATCCCGCTATTAGCCTGTACATGGCAAACATATCTTTCTTTTACTGCGTAATGTCCACTTGACATCCAACACTTAGCCCACAAGGGGCGATAATATATCCCACACATTACCTTTGAAATTTTCACCCGACATCCAACTCACAGCCCTTCCAAGGCAATTATACACACCAAAAGCCGAAACGGGGCAAATACCTACCCAAAACCATTTTTTCCTACATTAAAGGATATCCCAGTTGATGTCCTAAGCCCACACAAGGAGAACTTACTTCAAAAATCTTACCTTACCAAATCTTCAAGGGTATACGCTTCATACCAGAATCATTCACCCACACGAGGCAATAATTCGCGTATCACCACATACCCTCAAATAGTGATGACCAAATAGGCGTCCAAAACTCCGCCCTAATTGGGCACAATAACCCAATCATTCATTAGGTAGCTATAAACGGTAGTTGTTTTCATTTTATTATCACACCGCTTACCCAAAAAAATTTTGACCTCCTCATTCCACGAGACCTAGTCATAGTACAAAACCTCAAACTATTGACCTATTACCACACAGGTAGCTTAGTCACCTCATTTACATCACTCATATTACGATGTCACACACACATTGTACAAATCTCAAGTCCAACCCCCGTTGTTGGATTTTCATGTCCACCTATTTTCATCTTTACCTAACGACTAACCTGTTTGTTTCAAATGGATTGACATACATGTTATTTCACATCATGGCATGCTAACCCCTTGTGAATGCAGCCATAACATTAAACATCTCACGCATTTCTCACATCACGAGTCATGTTACGAATCTTACATGTACATCTGACCCTCTGCTTGTGTATCTTAGCTTGGAAAAGGCCTGCTCGACGCCTGGTACGTATTTCTCCAATTGTGGCCAATCTAGAGGGGGTTCCGTACACTGACTCAAGTGAGGACTCGGGTTCTGATTCAGATTTAGTTCAACACACATCTTTCATGGCCAATCCATGAGAAGAAGGTGCGGGAGAAGATTACCTTGTCCTTACAGGACAAAACTCTTAATAATCGTCGGTGAGTACCGAGATTGCAGCTGCCTTGAATGCTTTTGCCAACAGCGAACAGCTAGCATCGCTTATTCCTCGGTATGTCAGGAGGGTTCAGATTGCAGTATCCAATCCAGAGGTCACCCTTAACAACGACTGTCTAATTAGATGGCCTAAAACAGGGGGACCTTCCACCTCATACATGGTGCCCCCAACTACTTTTTATCAGTTAGGGGTAGGATAAAGTCAGTTGAACCAGGCTCCGATTGGGTAGCCAGGATATAACTTTGCCAATCCTCCCCAATTCTTTCCAAGATAAATGGGGCAGCCGGCATTTGCACCAAGGCCTTTTTATCAAGGAATGACCCAACAGTCTGTTCCTAACTGGAGTACGTCGGTCGCCTCACAATTCCAAGCACCTCAACTGCCCAATTTTGCGGCATTTCCCCAGGGGCAATATAGCTCTTATCCAAGCGCAGGGAATGCCATCCTCCAACAACCAGGAATGGCGGAATTATGGTAACAATTCTTGGCCACTCACCAAGGTCACCTCATGAATTCATACTCTGCGCAACCGACAATCGGGGATGAAGTTAGCTTGCCCCTAAACTTCGGAATGTCACAGTTTGAAAAGTATGTGGGATCTGGGGACCCGCGCGCTCACTTAACGCATTATAAGATAGTGATGAAGGTATTAAGGGTCAGTGAATGGATGATGGCTAAGCTCTTTATCATCACCTTGGGCCATCCAGTCAATGCATGGTACAGCCACCTTCCGCTGGACATAGCCACTAATTGGAATAGCCTTGCATAGGTTATGATGGGTCATTATGGTTTTAACTCTCAAATGGAAACCATAATGCAACATTTGGAGACTATAAGGCAGGAGCAAGGTGAGAGCTTCAAATCCTACTTTACACATTAGATGGCCACGCAGGTCAGGCTTCGGGCTCGCTTAAGTCTGCCGGAAATGATAACCAAGCTTTTGGACGGTGCACTGCTATTAGACCTGTTCGTGGGCCAGGGTACCCGCCTGCGCCCGCTTCAACGGGCTGAGTTTGAATACTTATTTTTTTCAAAAACTCGTCCCGAGCCCGAGCCCGAGCCCGTCAAAGCCCGAATTATTATGGGTCGGACTTGGTTTTTATATAAATACCCGAACCCGGCCCGACAAATAATTTTATTTGTTTTATTATATATTTATACATTAAATTTATAACTATTTTAAAATTTTATATTTTATACTATTAAATTTATATACTTGATTGCAATGAATTTTAACAAATATTAAAGATTTTAAATAAACAGTGCAATTATGTTTAAAATTTAAATATATTTTGATTTATTTTATATTTTTTCTATTTAATTTAATAAAAAAGTTTATAATAAAAAGAAATACTCGCGAGCCCGGCCCGGGCTTGGGAATTACCTTATAAATCTGGCCAGAGCCCGAAATTCTAAAGTATGGATTTGGGCCGGGCTTGGGTTAATATTTTTATTAGAAAGCCCGCCAAGCCCGGCCCCGAACTCGGCTCGGCCCGCCTGACGAACAGGTCTAACTCCCATCATGCAGGAACAAGTTTGGATCAGACATCTTTTCTAGCTATCAGGAAGTGTTTGAAAAGGCGGACAAGATGGAGCACTTTGAATCTGAGGAGCACTAGAATAACCCATGAATGATTATGTAATAATTTAGCATACAGCTACTTTGCCTACAAGGCTTTTTGAATGATTTCTAAATAAATTAAACTTTTTTTATTTGCTTGATACTCTATCAATGACATCACGCATTCTCATAAACATAAACATAATGTTTTTAGCACACGTGACAATCATTTCATGAAATTAATTTAGGTATAAATGAATTCCCCACAATAAATTCAAATGATTTGACTCTTGAGAGAAAGTGAGAGACAAACATATGTACTTAGATAACGCGTGATAAAAATTGCCTCATCATACAAGGACGAAAGATCAATGGAAAGATCTCCAAGCACTAAACGTCCACTGACTCAAATAAGAGAACGAAGTATGCAAAGATCAAAAGGATCGGATCTAAAATTAAACCAAAATGTCGATCAAGCAAGTTGGGACCAAACAACTAACGCAATGTCACAAAGAAGGAGTTAGATCGTTGAACACGTCAACAACTCCATCACAACCATTCATAAGACCAAACAACCGGCGCAATCCTACAAAGAAGGAGTCAGATCGTTGAACACGTCAACAACTCCATCACCACCATTCATGAGACCAAACAACCAGCATGATGTCATAAAGGAGGAGTCAGATCGTTGAACACGTCAACAAATCCATCACACGGATCATCACTACTCGTGGGGTAATCAAGCAAAAGTCAAAATGACTAAAGCAAATTGAAGCTCCCTAAAGGGACAATACTAAAGATAAAAAGTAGTCAGATTGTTAAACACGTCAACAACTCCTTCACACGGCTCGCTACTATTTATGGGGTAATCATCGCACCATCGAAGGAAACGCCGATGATCAAGACCCATCATCACCAGCAAAGCGACATGAGCACCAACCGATCGGTAAAAAATGCTGAACGAGAAAACAAATGAAGTCATGGACATGGACGACGACTGATCTACCAAATCTACCAAGTCTTACACAATTGCTATCATGCATAGGTGAAACAAATAAATCTAAAAAAAAGCAGTACCAACAAAAAAATAAATTCGTAATTAGTCTATCTATTAACACTCTGTTAGTTGAATAAAACTTAGGGCTTCTTTCAAAATAGAAAAAGGACATTGAGAGAACCACATTGGTTAGAAATCTGAGAGGGCTAATCAATGATAGGAGTCAAATCATTTGAAACATTTATATCCCTGTTAAGTTCATCAATGAATTGTCATTTTTACTGAAACTTTATGCATATGTTTATCTTGACTGCTTGCATGCCAATGGTAGAATATCCCTAAAAAATGAAAAAACAAAGAAAAATGAGTCTGCTGGATTGAAAACCTAAAAATGCGGTCCAGGCAAAAATTAAAACAAGGTTCGATAGATTGAAAACCCGCAAGGACGGTCTATGCAGAAGTTAGAACCAATATCAACTTCATCATCTCCTCCTCGGAACTGTACTTACACGACATTATATACCTCCAACACTTCAGGTAAACGGTTTCCGGGATCAATGACTAATCCAGACTTTCCTCAAACTAGATCCAAGCTTTGAACTCAAATCTGATTCAACGAACCCATGGTCGTATCTCTGAGGGAGTCATCCATAGAATCCCAACAAGACAAAACCTAGGGGCAACCAAGCACCAGCACAAGAGAAGGCTCTTCAATGAACGAAGCCCACGACACCTGCAACAGATGAAAATACATCATATGATAAATATTGTTCATGTATAAAAACATGTATTACATACGCATCACGTTATTTACAGGTAAAGACGATGCCAAGTTGGGGCAACACTGTCCCGATAAACAAGAAACTCCACCTCCACATGAGGAATTTACAAACAAGAAGACGGCCCACTTAAGCCTAAAAGTCAACATTGCAACATCACAAAAGCCTCCTAAAACAATGGAGCAGTCTTCAGGACATCCCGGAATTTCCATTAAACTTATTCATTTATCATGTTTTAATTTTTGATTGAAGGGGCAAAAATTTTTGCTTCGCATAAACTCAATCAATAATTAAAACATTCATCACAAAGTGTATTAACATTACACCTTTTTTTCTAATTTGTCACAGGAAGCAAATCAACGTCCTATTAAGGAAATTCAAAACATAATCGAAGAAGGAAACGGTTATCTCGATGGCTGAAGAAGAAAAAGTCTCATTTATCAACCGAAGAATGAAACGGTTGCCAACCACTAAAGGGACGCCGTAGAAAGAAACTGTCAACCCGCCTACAAGGGGCACCAAGTACCTAAGGGATCCCGAAATAAGAAATGGACAATCCTATGAAGATACAACGCCAGAAAGGAAGGTCTATGTTATCACAAACTGGGAACAAGAAGTCACCAACCACACCGATCAGGTATTCTCTCTATCCCTACGCTCATTTCGTGTGATCATACTGGTCACACAACCAGCGATGATCACACGAGGGATAGCTGTGAGCATGGGATTTTGTACCAACTCACGCATTCAATGATGATGGCTTTTCAGGATATTTATCCTCGAATCACACAATTTTCGATTATCTGAAGATCTCTGAATGAGAATGTTCCTCATCGCCAAGTTGGTTAAAAATTTAACTTTGAAAAAAAAGAAATAATAAAAATTTGTTAATTAATAAATCAATTTTGAAAAAAATATATTTTAAATTAAAAAATATAGGGCCGAAATGGGCTCGCAGAGCCAGCGAACGTTGGAATTTCCAGCAAATCGCTGGAGAGTCTAACGAACTCGCTGGAGAGCCCAGTGAGAAGCCCAGTGAGGCTGCTGGGCTCTCCAGCGAGCCCGGTTTATCCTGTCCCGAATTTCTATAAATTCGTGACATTTTTAGTTTAAAGGGGGTGAAATTTCAGAGGAAATTCTTCTTTTCAGAACAAAAAAAACACTGAAAAACACTACAACAAAAATATTTTCTTTTCTTCTAATATTTTCTTGACTGTAAAACACCTTTGGATCCCAAACTTCTTCATCTTAAAATCAAATTTCTTCATCTATTTTTCTTCAAAATATCCTCAGATATTCTCGGATCTAAAATAAATTTAGGGCCCGAGTTTGATTATCTTTTGGGATAAATAAACATTTATTTTTCCATATTAAACCACAATAACTACAAAGCGAACGAGGAACGCTCCCGGGGATCGAACGGATACGCCGAAGTGGATTCGCACCGAAAGGGTAAGTCTCTGAGTTCCTAGAATTGCGGATCCCGTGCGCATTGTCTGCTTCATCTTTTTTCTGATTTTACTTGTGGACCTAGGAATTATTTTATTTATTATTATTGTAAATGTTGTAATTTCCTTCTTCATCTTTTATTTCTTTTTAATTTTTATGTAATAGAATACCCCCAACGAAGGGAATTAAAATTATTCCTGGATAACATACCTCACCTTATGTTATGCGATTATTTTCACTAATAAAATTGATCAACATACGTGTAAATAAAAATGAATTATTTTTATTTAAAATAACAACTTTAAACCATCGATGTTTTAATTAGGTCACACGGGTCTTGCTAAAATCAAATCGAACATATGTGATATCCCCTATGCTAACCCTTGTGGATGCAGGTTAGATGTATGCCTAGGATTTATTTTTCTTCGGGTATTGCATATATTTTTACGGAAAATGTAATTAATAGGTTAGCGGGCGGTTGCATCCCCCGATTTTTGCAATTTTTTGTAATCTTTACTTTTCCGCATTTACTTTCTGCATTTATTTAATGCTTTATGGATGGTATACTTCTTTCCACATGAGCGTTAAATCATGCGTTTCAAACTCTCGAAAATGACCTAAGTGCGAATATTCATAACTAAGAAAATACGGTTTTCTATAGATTTAATATGTGTGATCACATAAGAAATAAGCAACTTATCCCGGACCTGAATCTCTGTGTCTTAGTGGGCCGTCCCCGGACGTTAAGCCTCACAGGACTCTAATTCCTGGAAAGAGCTAATCCAGGTGGCGACTCCACACTAAGAGACGGCGGATTCGGGTTTGAACCAATCTAAAAGTGTTTTCACTCTCTCTTTCAAGCTTTTCAGGGTCCCCGACCCGTTGCTTTATTTTTAAACACCCCGGTGGACCTTGCCTCTCATCACGCGAGCTCTCGGCCCACCGCTCCGTGTCGTTCGCTCACAGGTGGACTTCATTCGCCTTTAGACAATATATTTGTTGATCTTTCACAGTAGACACTCCATCTATAGTTGTTCAACAAGATCTACAGCATCTGGTGTAAGCATGTGTTCTTATTGTTGTGTATTTCGAAATCGTTAGATGAAAATTAAGAAAATGTAAGTTGCTTCGTTTATCGAATTAAGTCTTGCCAAAAGTCTTGTGATTAAGGTCTTAGCCTAGTGGTTAAGACGTAAGCTATAGACTCTAAAGGTCTCAGATTCAAATCACATTCTGGGGAGGTTCGGGATTTTTCTTTCCATTTAATAATATAAGCCTAAATGATGCAAATTTAAAAAAAAAAGGCATGTTTGTCTTGTTGGGAAAGCAAATATGGTTGTTAAATTTTGTTATTTTTTTGTTTGGTGTTTTAGCTCCTGTATTATGTTTAAAGTAGTTTACGAGTTGTCTATGTCAATCGATTTACGAATTTTGGTACACAATTGTTAGGTAAAGTAACTGATTCTTCGATATGTAGTAAACTTTATCCACCTTTAATTAAAGTTATTATTAAATCTAATTTGATACGACAGAGTATTTTTTTTTCAAAAAAAATCATTAGTTTCTTAAATAACATGGATGTGAAATATATTTTTATATCAAAAAGCTTTTGATTACTGTATAAAAATATGATTTAGGCTCTTTTCCTTTCAACTGAAGCTGAACATACTGAAACTAAACTGAACCGAACGATACCGAACTGAACTGAATTGAAACTAAACATACTGAAACTGAACTGAAACTGAAAATACTGAAATTTAATTGAATAATAATTATTTATATTAATAATAACAACATTACCTTTTAACTATATAATATTATATTTTTGTTTCATTAATTTTATTATGATATTTTGTTGGTTCCTTTACTTTTTTTAGTATCAACAAAAACCACACTTTGTAATTTTATTTTAGGACAAATGTAGTTTAATTAAAAATACTACAAAATGAAAAAAGTAATTAAATTAGTACTGCAGAAATCTAGTGTACAATAAATTTGGGAGATAAACCAAAGCAATAACTAACATGTTGATGAAGATAGTGAAAATGACGACATCGACGAAGATTGAATTAGAAAAATTAAACTAACCATGAATTATAATATTGTAATATTTCTCAATTATATTGTTAGTAGTGTGAATTTTATTGTACAACAAATTTGGAAGATGAACCAAAGCAATATATAATTAGGATAGTGAAAATGATAACATGAAAGTACATTGAATTAGAATAATTAACCTAATTGTGAATTATAATATTATAATATTTCTCGATTATATTGTAATAAGTATGCTTTTTAATACTTTATAAATTAATTATTTTATCTATTTATTTGTTAATAAACAAAGTTATTCGTTATTAACAATAATAAATAATCAAATTTTAACATATTATTAATAATATTCTTAAATAATTTTTATTACTTACTATTTATTTTATTTATGATTAATATTTTTATTTTATTTTCTCATTCTAATAATACACACACACACACACACACACACACAGATATATATATATATATATATATATATATATATATATATATATATATATATATATATATATAATTATTTTAATAATATTTACAATAATATATAAACTGAAACTTAACTGCAACTGAAATTTAACTGAACTGAACTGAATGGGCTGTTGAATAAGTTGAAAAGAACAAAACCTTATCTGTTTTCATTAGACTTGGGCATGGGTTGGGCCGGGCCAGGACGGGCCTTATCGGGCCTGGCTAAATAATAAATAGCCCAAGCCCCGGCCCAAACCCATGAAAAAATACATCGGGTTCGGGTCGAGCTGGTCCTTTAATAAAATAACCAAAACCAAGCCCGGCCCGTTGGCCTAATTATTATTTGTTTAAAAAAAAACTTAATATCTATTACTAAAAAATAATTATGAAAAAATAATTCTAAATATATTTGTACTATAAGTTACAAAATTGAGTTTAAATGTTAAACTTTAGCAAAAAGATATGAAAATTTTCAACCATGTAATTATTTTTACTTTGAATGTATAAAATAAATATATATTTTTAACATAATAATTATTATTTCGCGCCTGATGGGTTGGGCTTGGATTTGATAATTAAAACCAAGCCTGACATATATTTTACTCAGGCCACTTCAGGTTCAGGCAGGGTCGGGTCTAATATCTAATCACCTTATCCAAGCTCATCCCATGAAAAACGGGCATAAACGGATCCCGTGGATCAATGGGCTCGTGTGCAGGTCTAGTTTTCATCAATTGTTTAATATCATCGGCACATTTATAATATTCAATTTTCTTCGCTGTTCAACCGTACAATATTTATGTTTAAATTATTTTTTAATTAACTATATAAATAATATTAAAAAGTAATATACTGGATTCTCAACTTGATATTTTTAGCATTTCCATTATTTCATAATTGATACATTAAGAATTACGAAAATTTATAATAACTTTATTTTTGATAAAATTATAATGAAGTGAAAACTCCAGCAAAAATGAAATATTTATAATTATCTCGAGATATTGTCTTTTTCGGAAAGTAAAATAAAGAATCGGTAATAAGAATAACTACGGTTGGAAAGGGCGGGCTATAATTGTTGTATATGGTCGTTGCAACGGTGCGTTTTAGATTGAGAAGAAGAACACCATTGATCAACTAGATCTAGATCTGTTCTGAGTTTTTTCTTCTTTCCCTGCAATTTCATCTCCAGACTCTTTAATTCTCCTCTTATTTCTTCCTTCAGTTCTGTTTATCTGAATCTTTGTTAGCTTTTTCCCCTTTCAATCGCTAGCTTTTATTTGTCTTAATCATTAAGGTTAGGGTTTTATATTTCTCTTGCCTTTTCCCTTACTTAATCGTTCACAATTGTCCACCGCTTCTTCAC